>JAVTVY010018827.1:0-78015 GCA_036873755.1 Hanleya hanleyi | reverse complement strand
AATGAACAATATACCAAGAATTTCTACAAGAGTATCAGAGGAGCAGTTTTGAGCTCACATCAATTAAGGAACTAGAGGTTCCGCTTTGACCCTTGGGTTGCCGCTCCGGCATGAAGCCTATGCTGGTTGTTTTCCCCCAACCTCCCACCTTGCGTTGAGTGGGCACATTATTTAAGGGAAAGTGCTATAAAATTAATGTAGAAATAAGTGTCAAGTAGTTCTCCTGATATCTTGCCAACAAGGTCTGTATATACATGTACAATTAGATGAATGGATGGACGGACAATGGACAAGGATAAATGCACGCACAAACCAAAATCTAATCAAATGAGGGGGCTATTCCAATGAACCTTCCAAGTTTGGTGAAATTCTGTTCAGTAGTTCTCAAGATATCTTGCAGACAAGGCCTGTATATACTGTATACATGTACATGTACATACGGACGGACGGACGATGGACACGGATGAATGCACACACACACCAAAACCTAATCAAATGAGAGGCTATGCCAATGAAGCTTCCATCTAAGTTTGGTGAAATTCCGTCCAGTAGTTTCAAGATATTTTGCAGACAAGGCCTGTATATACATGTACAAGTAGATGGACAGATACCGAACACGGACGAATACACGCACACACACCAAAACCTAATCAAATGCGGGGGCTATCCCACTGAAGCTTCTGTCCAAGGTTGGTGAAATTCCGTCCAATAGTTCTCAAGATATCTTGCAGACAAGGCCTGTATAATATACATGTACAAGTAGATGGATGGACGGACACGGATGAATGCATACACACATACACCAAAACGTAATCAAATGACGGGGATATCCCACTGAAGCTTCCATCCAAGTTTGGTGAAATTCCGTCCAGTAGTTCTCAAGATATCTTGCAGACAAGGCCTGTATGTACAAGTAGATGGATGGATGGACGGACACCGGGCACGGATGAATGCAGACACACACACCAAAACCTAATCAAATGACGGGACTATCCCAATGAAGCTTCTATCCAAGTTTGAGGGAATTCCGTCCAGTAGTTCTCAAGATATCTTGCCGACAAGGCCTGTATATACATGTACCAGTAGATGGACAGACGGATGGACACCGGACACGGATGAATGCACACATACACACCAAAACCTAATTAACTGGGGGCTATCCCAATGAAGTTTCCATCCAAGTTTGGTGAAATTCCATCCAGTTGTTCTCAAGATATCTTGCAGACAAGGCCTGTATATACATGTACCAGTAGATGGACGGACACTGGACACGGATGAATGCACGCCCACACACCAAAACCTAATCAAATGTGGGGGCTATCCCACTGAAGCTTCTATCCAAGTTTGAGGGAATTCCGTTCAGTAGTTCTCAAGATATCTTGCAGACAAGGCCTTATATACATGTACCAGTAGATGGACGGACACCCGACACGGATGAATGCACACACACACACCAAAACCTAATCAAATGGGGGGGGGGGGCTATCCCAATGAAGTTCCATCCAAGTTTGGTGAAATTCCATCCAGTAGTTCTCAAGATATCTTGCAGACAAGGTAAGGGGACGGACAGACAGACAGACATATCCAACATAACTATTAAATCGATGAGCCATGTGTATATTAGGCCTAATTGTTACCCGTAGGCCCGCTGTTTATTTTGCATAGGCCTATGCCCTACAACATCTGTACATGAATATTGAGTCTGCAATAATGTAGACTCTATTATTATTATTATATCTGGTTTGTAAATTGAGGTCTTAAGAAAATAAAGACACGATAGACGTTGGACTAATTAGGTAATTTTGTGGCTAACTTTGTTATGATACTGTCCTGTATATGTATTTTAGTCCACTATGCCTGTTAAACTTCCATAGTTTGCCAGAATAATTTCTTAAGGCCTTTGTGCTGGCATCCATTTAGGCACTCAAAATATAACAAAGATAGAAGCTTGAGCTCCCATGTGCACAGCAATATTGAAACATATTTCCAAGAAATGCTTCGCCCATGTCGAAGAGATTTTAGAAAGCAACACAGTTATATATTAACTAATCAAATTATTTAACATTTACAGTATAATGGGAAATATATTGAACATTTGTTTTTTAATTCTCCAAAAGTATTTTGGGGATGAATGTTCACTATACCTGTCAGATAGGCATTTAAACCAAAGTCATTGTATCAAGCCAGTGACTGCAGTCTATTCAGGAAACATGTCTTTGAAACGTAAATGAGTGGCACGCTGCCTCTGACAATCTTGACTGGCAGAAACTTTTGTTTGGGGCTTTGAGTATTTGCATACAAATTGGGATCTGGATTCTACAGGTGACCTGCATTTACAAGCCCATTGCATTGATTCCTTCAGTGTTTCCCAGTTGTTTGGCTTTGGAAGAATATTTGCATATGAACTTGGGTGTACATGCTTTAGCCTGCAAGACCTTGCCACCCTAGCTCCGGTGTAGCCTTGTTCCATACTACGCGAGAACAACGCTACGGCTGTAAACCAGTCACCAGATCGAGTTGTTGGGAAATTGCCGTACGGGCAATATTTACCGAACCAATTGACCATAACCAATAAAATAATTCGATTCTATGTCCACTTACCTTTCATAAAAATCCTTGTTTACGAGTGACCGTCCGTTTTTAGCTTGGCAAGAGATCGAAACTCAGACGAGGGGGGTTAAACTGTCCATGTAAAACTTATCGATGTAAAGATGGCGGAGATGTGGACAGTTTTACCCCCCTCGTCCGAGTTTCGATCTCTTGCCAAGCTAAAAACGGACGGTCACTCATAAACAAGGATTTTTATGAAAGGTAAGTGGACATAGAATCGAACAATTTTATTGGTTATGGTCAATTGGGTCGGCAAATATTGCCCGTATGGCAATTTCCCAACAACTCGATCTGGTGACTGGTTTACAGCCGTAGCGTTGTTCTCACCTAGTATGGAACAAGGCTACACCGGAGCTATTGCCACCGTCTGTAACTGAACAGTGGGACTTTCTCCACCACAGATACCATGAGCACAAAGGCTGGGCAATTCTATTTGAACAATTTAGGTGTTTTCACTATCATGTGTGCAAAATGCAATGTCTATATGGAGAATTGAAGAAAACAGGTTTTCTAAATTGTGAGAATTATCCATCATATCTTTGGTGTTATGCTGTTTTGCAAGGTTTTAATCAAAACAGTCTCTTGTCATATTATACAACTTCGACATGGGCGAGAAATTTTGTGCAAATGTATTCTAGTATTACTGCTATAAATGGAAAGAAATGCTTGTCAAGATGAGGTTGCCAGGATGGATGCCAGTACAAAGGAAGCGACAGAACCAGGTGAGTAACCGATCAATTCAAATTTCATTTTCAGGTTTACAGTCTTTCGTTTTTGAGGTGCGCGAGTGTGATCACGCACCACAGCGCGCCTGATTTTATTCTCAGGGGCGTGATAAATCGCGCACGCCGAGAACGGTACAAAAGAACAAAAATATCAGCTCCTGTGGTTGTTGTTGTGAGTCAGACGACAGAACGGGGAACTCTTTTTTCGTTTGTGGTAGATTTAGTGGCCTGCAGTCAATCGAAAATGCTAACTTGAACTCTAGTCCGGAATCCGTATTTCTCGTGGTTTTCAATATACTGCTCTAAATGACAATTTACGTCAAAAACATTTCCTATCGTACACATACATGATTATCTATAATCTAAAGCCAATTTGATTTCTTTTAATTAAATAAATTGTACCATATTACATTGATCGCATTCAACTTTATCAAAAATGTGTTTCGGTCCGTTTCCGAGTAAAAATTTGTAACGCACCCAGTTCAGCCGCCATTTTTGATTTTGAACTATATTGAATTACGCAAATGAACTTTAATTTGGACTGAAATTGGATGATCCTTCTATACAATTTGTTATGGCCATCGGTAAAGGAAATAGTGTACAATTGGCAACTTTTTTAACGTGGAATACAGGCGGGTTGATCGACTATGACACAGAAGATCGATGGTCGAGAGATGCTTTGTGTGCCAAACACGGAGACAGACTGTTAAAGGACAAGCCCTGAAAGATATTGACAGATACGTGAGTGGTACAAATTTTGTGTCCAAGTATACAGTTAGCAGACATTTCTCGTCTAAAGTAGCTATGCTACATGAATTTCACAAAAGACTTGAATACACTAAAACTATATATTTTATTAATCCTTGGATTGGAAGTAGTACCGGTACAATGTCAATGGAAAAACATAAATGTCGTCTGGTTCAGTTGCATACCGGGGGAACACAAGTCACTCAAGGGCAAATAACTCTCGCCGCTACTTTCTGGAAAAAAGGAAAAAGATGACCCCATCTAAGAAAATTAACTTAAGAATTCATTTGGAATAATTTTTTAAACCTACACATTATCATAAGTGTACAACTCGGTGATTAAGAATGAAAGAAACTAAATTTGAATAAGGGCATTTAGTTCATTGAAGCGAATGCACTTAAAGCGATATGGTATACAAAAGCGTATTTTCTGTCAGAACATTCCCGCCGTTTAATGACATGAGCTGAACAGGGCATTTGCGCATGCGCAAGACGACCTTTTCTTTGTCTGGGAAGCACTGATAGTGAAAGTACACAGCTTCAAAATAACACTTGTCGGCCAATTTTAATCCCAGAAACAGGCCATAATGCTCACAAAGATAACAAATATGCGACTGATCGATGTTACAGATGCGTATTATACTTTTAGGTTGCATTTTATTATACTTACCGTCAATATTTCAACCTCGCCGCCTGGTCCATGTGTCTTCAGTCTCTAAACTGCGAAATACGCGCAATTTAAGATCCCGTTCTCATAACCGTCGCACCTTCACGTCACCTCTCATTTGATTTAATATGGTAAATCTACGTAAAAGAAGAGCACTGTGTCCCGGGTTGATGGGGGTCATTGTTGTCTGTATCGCCTGTATCGGGTAGGCTAGCACATGTGAGACTGGAAGGCCTCTCTCCAGACATGATTTACAATATATGCAAATAGTGAATTATTCTTTAGAATTTAGAATTACACGTATTCCATAATCTTGGATCTTGTCAGAATATATTTTTTAATACCGGTATGTAGCTTGCCTTTTGCATAATTTGGCCTCGTGTAGTGAAAGTAAAATGTATGTGACACATGTGTAATGTTAATTTCAGATGATCCCTAGTCGGCTCCAGGAACTATTCCATGTTTCACTGGTACAGCAGTGCCATTACAGCTCATGCATCCGTTACATCACTGGGTAAACCGATATTGATGAGTATTTTTTTTTTTCATTTTCTTAATCTTTCTGGGTTAATTTTTTATTGAAAAGAAAGTTGAAATTTACCAGTGTGGAATAGGCCCATGGTCATGTATAAAGTTTTGAGCAGTTTGTAAAGCAGGCTAGGATTCCAGGAACACAACACAGCTTATAAACACTGCTGACAGAGTATTATTGGTATTCATTTCCTATACTGTTGACATTGGTCGTCACATACAGTTGCCATTGATGATTGGAGATCATGTCAGATGATCACTTTCAGGTTTGCCATGTTTAAATATGTGGTAGATTATCTGCACAACATACATGAATTTCTTCAACGTATACTCCTTTTTTCATTCCGTATTTTAGGAATGTGGTGGAGAAATGAAGAGGTGGAACATCCGTGGAGGGTTTTTCAGCCAGGTATTACTGACAGACTGATGCTACAAGCATGGCAAGTAACATTTATATGTAAATTCAAAACCTGCTGACCATGTACCGGTATGAAAATCAAAATAGTCAGCCATGGATCTGCCATATAGCTTCTTTTTTGATAGTTTGCTTACACGTATACATGTAACCTTTATGCATTTTAGGTAGGCCTAGTTCATATCATAGAAAATCGGATCCGTCCAATCGGATGAATCCGAGTTCAGTAATAGTACATGTATGTTCACATTTTGAATATGATCAAAATTTTACTAGAGCAGCCATAATAACTGTATAGTTATCAGTGACTTGAATTATCACATCATGACTAATGTACATAACATTTGCCTGTATTGGACATCTCTATTTTTACATCTTTAATAGAAAAGAAAACACTAGCAGAAATCAGACGAATGATACCCAGTCAGGTGTCCTTTCAATGAGAAAAAAACACAGGATGACTCTTTTTCCTCTGGTTTTTACCCCTCGGCCATTTTGGCCTCGGGGGTATTGTCGTCGCCATGTACGTCCGTCCGTTACCGCATTTTAGGCAAAACCGCTTGAGACACAACCACCAAATTTTCAACACTTATTTATATAGTGCTAAGTCAGACGCCTATCGAAAATGGCTTCCCTCTGCCCATATTTTACAGAGTTCTGCCCCTTTACAGATTTTTTAATTTCTATTTCTGTGCTATATGCCTGATGAGTGTAACCAACTATATCTGCAGAAGTGTGTTCAGTATAGCTACTATATTTTGGAAACTTGTTTGTATTGTATTCTACAAGCCAACAAAGGATTACTCGCCTCGGCTGTAGCTGAATGAACAAGTTTTATCTGCAGATCTGTCTTCGGTACAGCTTATTCGTCTTGGTTCTTATTTCACAGAGTGCTAAGTCAGACACAAATCAAAAGTGGTGCCCCTCGGCCCATACTTTACAGAGTTATGCCCCTTTACAGATATATTAATTTCCATTCCTGTCCTATATCCCTGAATGTAACCAACTGTATCTGCAGAACTGTTCGATATAGCTACTATATATTTTGGAAACTTGTTTATATTGTTGTATTCTACAAGCCAACAAAGGATTACTCGCCTCGGCTTATGGAGTTATGCCCCTTTCAGATGTAATAATCTCCGATTTTGCTATATGTAGTTGAATGTACAAGTTATATCTGCAGATCCGTGTTCGGTACAGCTTTAGTCGATTTAGTTTTCACTCTGACTAACCTTAATAAAACTTTTGATTTTTACAGAATGTTGTTGAGAAGTACAGAATAAGACGAGCAAGTAACATTCCCCTTGGTGATCCTGACATCTGTTTACCCTGATAGACCAATAAGCGAAGAGAGGTGCTATAAAGATGTTATCCTGCAGGTGCCAGTTGCTCCAAGTGAAGTGAAAATGATTACTTGGACTTCAGTGAACACGGGAAAATATTACTAAGTGAAAGGACCACTAGAGATATCAATCTCGAATCCAGTCATCCGGTCCTGTTCTCCCTACAGACTCTGGTTGCACGGTCAGCATTACAGCTTCCTATTGGATAATGTACGAACTCATAGAACATGGAACATAACGTAGACATATCTGTGGAGATCATGCATGTGACCCGACGTCACACAGGTGACACGTTTGAGACGTGACATCGTCTGTTTGTATTGTTGCGATTAATTTTCAATTATGACGTTATGTCGGTGTTGTTGTTGTTTGACATTTCGCAAAGGATCACGGGACCAAGAATCTTGGCAAATCGAACGACCGTGTTAACAGGAGACAGATGAAGTTTGTTCTTGATATGTCCTACATGTAAACTGTGGCAACAAAGCTTAAGGTACCACTGTTTCATGTTACACCCATGTTGCGTTTGATGGACTGAATATTACACTTGTTCATGGACTGTTTTATTACCCCTCGGCCAATTTTGGCCATGGGGTATTGTCGTCTTGTATGTCCGTCTGTCCGTACGTCCGTACGTGAGCGAGATAGCCGGAGAACGGTTCCACTGAAGAATTCCAAATTTGGTATGCTTATTTACCTAGTCAAGGACCAGAAGCCTATTTAATTGGGACCTGATTGGGTGAAAACCTTGGCGGCCATCTTTAATTTTATGTGAAATGGATAATGATCCATATCTCGGAAACCATTCAACTGTTCAATACGAAAGTTGGTATACATCATCGATACATCAAGCAACTTTAAATGAATTACCAAACCGGCTTTTCTGATTAGCTGGAAATCCTGGAGGCCATCTTTAATTTATGCGAAATCGATAATGATACATATCTCTGTTACCATTCAGTTGTTTTATATGAAAGTTGGTATACATCATCGATACATCCAGATACTTTGAATCGGGACCTGATTGATCGAAAACCTAGGCGGCCATCTTTAATTTATGCAAAAACTTTAATGATATATATCTCTGATCTAATTTAAGTGTTCTATAACAAACTTGGTATACAGCATCAATGTATCAACTGACTTGCAATGAATAACCACGTCAGTTCCTCTGAGTGGGGTGAAGGATGGGCGGCCATCTTTAATTTATGCAAAATCAATAATGATCTCGTTCTCTGGCGTTCAAGTGCTCGATGTAAAATTTGGTATACATCATCGATGCATCAAGAGACGACAAATGACAGTTCTGGTTTCTCTGATTAGGCGGAAACCTTGGTGGCCATCTTTAATTTATGCAAAATCTTTAATGATGTATATCTCTGATACCATTTCAGTGTTCTATACGAAGCTTGGTGCACAGCATCAATGTATCAAGAGACTTTCAATGAATAACCACATCAGTTCCTCTGAGTGGCGGGAAGGATGGGCGGCCATCTTTAATTTATGCGAAATCATTAATGATCTCTATCTCTGATACTGTTCAAATGCACGATGTAAAATTTGGTATACATCATTGATCATATTGATGCATCAAGGAATTTATGTAATGAATACCGGTTTCTCTGATTGGACGGAAATCTTAGGGGTCATTTCGAATTGGAAAACTTTTGATAATCTGTATATTTGTGTCTTGACTGCTTGGTGTTCCTGACATCTTGGTTCAAATTGAATACATTATGAATGTATGGGTTTTTTGATGCGCAGCTTCGTATTAAAGGTGAAATGCAAAGGTATTAAAAGTAAGAAAAAGCATTTCCCTTTCCTTTTTATGATGATAATAAATTATACAACCATCAATGAACGAAATCTGGTGATAAGTTTTATTTTTTAAAGAGAAATAAAACACGTGTATGATCAGCGGCTTTAAAACATGGCATCGCTTATCTCCCCTTGACTCGGAGCTTTTCCACCAGAAAAAAATGGCGGCTAACATGAATATAGACGACAGTGATGCAGAGGAATTTTCTTACACTTCTTCCTCTTCTTCTGACGAGGAATTAAGAAGAATTCACGACAATGGTTAATGCAGGGGTGCCCCTGCCTTACGAACACGAACCTATTGTGAACAAAGAACCTTCAGACAACGATAGAATCAGTGACACTGCAGGTGCCGTGGGCGACAGTCATACCTTTATCCCCCATAGCGAATGATCACCAATCTGTGATACGTTTCAGTGAACGTGAACGACACAAGTAAAGGCTTCGTGAGCAATAGCCTAGCTTATCTATGTGAGGTATTTCCATACAATGCAGCTACATCATGTTGTGCAGACTGTGCTGGTTCCACTGCTACGTCACGTATCGCAGCGCCCCCAGGGGGAATCATGTACGGATCGAAATTTCGTAAATAATACAGCTTTACATTTTTTAGTTTTTAACTTCATTAGGCTTAAGCAAATGTTTTAAAACTGAAATGAAATTAATATACACATTATTTCTCCAATCTTACTGCAAATATCAAGTGATGTAGACAAACCTTTGCATTTCACCTTGAAAGTATTTAGTTTAATGTGTTTACATTAGAGTAGAATGGCGCCAGAATCATCCATTGTTAACTTGTTGGTTTGACATCTTATTCTCCAATGCACTGATATTTCAGGATCAAAGAACTGTATACCAATCTGAATGTAAATAAATATTGAACATTTTACCACTGACTTTTCTTTTGTATAAACTAACATTTCCGCACCGCTCTATTCAGGTATTTCATGTTTCCAGCCTGTTTCCGTTCTGTTTCTATTGCGGAAACCAACAGAGTGTTACAGTTTCCAACCAGTTTCAATCCTGTTTCCGGCCCACTTTCGACATGATTTCCGCTGCGGAATCTTGGCGGAAACAGCTTGGGAACTGTAACTATTCCGCACCTCCGGAATCCTGGGTTCCGCTCGGTTTCCGCTTGGCATGCTCCATGGTTTCCGCCCAGTTTCTGTCCAGTTTACAATTTGGAAACTTAGTCGGAAACTAGGCGGACACAGTCTGTTTCCAACCTGTTTCCGCTTATTTTCCGCACAGCTCTATTTGGATATTTCATATTTCCAGCCCGTTTCCGCGCTGTTTCCAGTGCGGAAACCAGTGTTACAGTTTCCAACTGGTTTCAATCCTGTTTCCGGCCCAGATTCCGCATAATTTCCGCTACGGAATCTTGGCGGAAACAGCTTGGAAACTGTAACACGTCCACTATTCCGCACCTCCAGAATCCTGGGTTCCGCTCAGTTTCCGCTTGCATGGCTTGGGGTGCTCCATGGTTTCCGCCCAGTTTCTGTCCAGTTTACAATTTGGAAACTTAGTCGGAAACTAGGCGGAAACTGGTTGGAAACCTTTTAAGCACGGTCTGTTTCCAACCTGTTTCCGCTCAGTTTCTGCTTGGCATGCTCTTTGGTTTCCGTGCAGTTTCCATCTTGTATCTGTCCAGTTTACAATTTGGAAACTTAGTCGGAAACTAGGCGGAAACTGGTTGGAAACCTTTTAAGCACGGTCTGTTTCCAACCTGTTTCCGCTTATTTTCCGCACAGCTCTATTTGGATATTTCATATTTCCAGCCTGTTTCCGCATTGTTTCCAGTGCGGAAACCAGCAGAGTGTTACAGTTTCCAACCGGTTTCAATCCTGTTTCCGGCCCAGATTCAGCATAATTTCCGCTGCGGAATCTTGGCGGAAACAGCTCGGAAACTGTAACACGTCCACTATTCCGCACCTCCGGAATCCTGGGTTCCGTTCAGTTTCCGCTTGGCATGCTCCATGGTTTCCGCCCAGTTTCTGTCTTGTTTCTGTCCAGTTTACAATTTGGAAACTTAGTCGGAAAGTAGGCGGAAACTGGTTGGAAACCTTTTAAGGACGGTCTGTTTCCAACCTGTTTCCGCTTATTTTCCGCACAGCTGTATTTGGATTTTTCATATTTCCAGCCAGTTTCCGCGCTGTTTCCAGTGCGGAAACCAGCAGAGTGTTACAGTTTCCAACCGGTTTCAATCCTGTTTCCGGCCCAGATTCCGCATAATTTCCGCTGCGGAATCTTGGCGGAAACAGCTTGGAAAGTGTAACACGTTCACTATTCCGTACCTCCGGAATCCTGGGTTCCGCTCAGTTTCCGCTTGGGGTGCTCCATGGTTTCCGTGCAGTTTCCATCTTGTATCTATCCAGTTTACAATTTGGAAACTATGCGGAAATTGAGCGGAAACTGGATGGAATCCGGTTGTTTCCACCCAGTTTCCGCCCTGTTTCCGAATTCGGAAACTGGCACATTTCACCCAGTGAGTGTTTCAGGTTCCTTCTAATACGTTGAACAGGCCTCCTGTTCACGGTAGGCTGTCCGTCTAAAACATGCCAAAATTTGCAGTAGCCAGCACATGAGCTGAAGACTGGTCACATATTTTTTTTGGGAAGGCAATCTTATGTATTGGCGGACCGATGAATTATCAGCGATGACATGGACAGATGACTGAATTGACAGATAATCCTGTAGACAAATGTACGGTGGAAAATAAAGATTTAATTTACGTGAATCACTGAATATTGTGTCGTCTGCTTTTCCTTCACCATATGGCTTAACTCATTCGGTACCAATGATGCCAAAAGACGACAAAATAATTCCCTGTCTCAACCCCGCGTTGACGACTAAGTTTTGGCGTAATTTCTTAGAGCCTTCCCAACCCCAATGGTGCCAAAAGACATCATTGCTTTTAATACCGTCCAATAAAACCCCACTCCGTCTTCACTGTAGCATTTTACGTGAGCACCTCGAGTGAAACTTGCCCAAATGTACATATCTTTGAAAAGCCCAAACCTTCAACATTCGGATTATCAAAGAATGTTTTCATTTTGACAAACAAATAAAACAAGATCGAGAGTGAAACGAAGAAATAATGGGGAAAATGCGGAACTACAAAATTTTCACAATTTTACCGTCAGTAAATGTTGCTGCAGAATATAAATTCACTCAGTAATCCCATTCAAATCTCTCTATTACTGAAGTATAACGTGTCCAAGAGACCATCTAATCATTCCATGAAGATGAAATCCATCAGATCCATATTCCGTAAACTTTATTTCCACATTTTCCAACACCTGTGTCGGTAAACATTTGCTATTTTTATCTCGTGCCATGCTTGAAACGAACTGCAATGGTCGAATTGATCAATCGCATGCCTTCGTTTTAGTCATGTGGTAACGATACATTGGCACATACGACCAGATTCATCGAATGGATGTTATTTATATCCAATCATAGCTTTTGTAATATTAGCCATCCATTGTTATGACAAGATTGGGAAAGCCCAGAGAATCACCTTTCCATCATGACCTAGATCACGAAAAACAACCGCGGGAAAGGGGAGATACACGCCTCGAAATATGACAGAAAAAGAAATCCTCAAATTCTTCGCAATTTAGCGATGTCTCACATCTCAAGCTGTGTTTATTCAGACAAATGTCCATGAATAAATTAGTATTCATCGGTTATTTCTGGGAATGTAATCAAAGAAATATACATGTATGATCACAATCTTTGGAAATAACATAGATTTGTGCATTTTATTTTATTTTAAAGTGATCGTAAACCCTCAAGTAAAGTTTCCATCAAATGAAGGACCATTGCAAACCGTGTCGGAAAATATTTATTCTATTCTTTTACGATTTTTTTACACAGAGTAAACTGCAATTAAAGCATGGTATTCTATGGTGGTCTGTTGCGATCATATTTAGGTCCAGTGACGTCACACTGCCTTAATACATATATTTCAAACTTTGTATGCACTTTCCAGTGCTTGATTCAAGCTTAAGGTGTGTATACTTTGAGTTTCAATACAGACTCACTGTTCCAATGTGCATGTTTCACCAAAATGTGGGAGATGGTGACTCCTAGCTGAGTGTCAAGTCAATTTGAATCTTGCATTTAATTTCCCCGATTTTGGAACATGCACATTGGAACAGTGAGTCTGTATTGAAATTCACTTAAGCTTGAATCAAGCAATGGAAAGTGCATACAAAGTTTGAAATATATGTATTAAGGCAGTGTGACGTCACTTGACCTAAACTTGATTACAACAGACCACCATAGAATACCATGCTTTAATTGCAGTTTACTCTGTGTAATAAAATCGTAAAAAATTAAAATAAATATTTTCCGACACATTTCGCAATGGTCTTTCATTTGATTGAAACTTTACTTGAGGGTTTACGATCACTTTAAGTGGTTGCATGTTGTTGTTCATCAAACCATCGATTGCCATTGGCAGTATCATTTAATGCAAATGTCAATTGAAAATTACGAATGTGTCAGTGAGTTTACTGATTTTTATTTGGAATAAAACTGCATTTCTTGAAGAAAATAATGCACACACATAGTTTTTGTTGAAATATATTATTTCAAAAGGACATAAAGTAATAAATTTCAGAATGTCTGGGATCTGAAATGCAGACAAAAACCCACGAACGCCTTCTGTTTTGGAGATAATTTAATATTCAACTTCACGGACTGCCCTGAGCTGAAAGCAGTGTGGTCCAGGCCTAGAAAACTATATAGGGCTGACAGCTAGGATAAGCTGCAGTACTGAATGAGTTAAAAGATGGTGGACTTTTTCTAAACAGATACAGAACTGGTTTGTGGCAAACCTTGTTCCTATGAGAAATATAGTCACTATATATCCTATAGCTGAAGGAGGAACTTCTGTGAGCGGCTGTTGGAACGAGGTTATCTCTTCCTAACAGTTACGATCCTTCTGCATATAACTTGCCATTACAAATGAACGGTAACTACTATATGGAGAATGTATGTTGTCGTTATGCTGGTGTTGTGACGTACACGATCCTCTGATGAGAAGACAACAACAACAACGATGAGAATAATTTCCTTTGATTTACTTTGAAGAAAAAAAAAATCTGAAAAAAACATTTGGGTCGCTCCCATTTTCAGAAGGTTGGTCGCATTACCGCAAACCAACTACTTTTTAATTATGGCCTAATCCATTTTAACTCTGTGATAGAGCATTTTCATTTTTCGCTAACCAACTTTAGGATGCCGCCATATATGTCTGAGGTGAGGTATTTGTGTGAGTTGTGTAAGTACTGTTATCATTGTGGTGAAGAACATGTGATGCTTCCAATGACATCACCCCTGTTATGTCAAGAACAAGATCACAGCCAAAGAACCTCGCTTTCATTTACAAATATTTCTTCGCAAAGTAAACACATCCCAAATTATCACATCGAATGGATATTTCCACGGAAACCTTATTTCATGGAGCCTATATATAGTGTAAATTCCTGAAGTACTCTGATGACTTCTCTTTTAATCTGTATTTTTGAAACCAGATTATTCACACCCCCTTTTTATTCCCACACTTTTTGGAATTAACCAATCGGAGACAAGCTTTGTTCACACACTTTTAGAATTAGCCAGTCAGAGACAAGCTTTGTTCACACACATTTCGGAATTAACCAATCGGAGAGCAGCTTTGTTCACACCCTTTTTGGAATTAATCGAGACAAGCTTTTGTCACACACTTTTTGTAAATAAAGAATCAAAGACTCAATGATGAGAAGGAAATATGACAAGAGCTTAAATTTCTAACATTCTAATCCAGTTTTTGTTTGGAATATTCTTTGAAAAACTTTTGTCACAAATTTTTGTGTGAGAGCATGCCACATGATGCCACTATAAAGACATAGCATCAATGTGTACTAGTCTACATAGCGTTTATGTAGACGCCTAGCATCATTGTGCCTTCCACAGATCTGAGCACTACAGCAGACATCACCAGCTAAGCCAGAATACTGTGTAGGGAATATGTCTTTAGTTATCCACCGTACATCAATGCTTTAGACTAAATGATAGTCTTGACTTGTAATAACAAGAGCTCTGATGTCATATCCCCTCAGCCATTCTCTGCCAGATTCCTGGGACTGACATTTTCGTTCTATTTGCTATAAGTATATCGCTTTCGCAGCCAAGTGTCTTGAACCTAGACAAAAGGGTAGTCAGAGGTTTCCCTTTGTATATCTATGTTATCAGATATCTGCAAGAGTTGATATCACATCTCGTGGGATATTACTTTGATTCATGCAAGCCAACCGATAATATCAGTTTGTATACAGCACATGGGCTACCATATAGAGGAAATCAACTCCAAGGCTATAGATGGAAAGCTATACCAAGCCGAGAACAACAGAGCCAATTACTCCGGGTTACCCAATGCGATTGAAGGCTAAGAGCAATTTTGCTGATTTGCATGCTCTTGAAAGAAATGAATAAAATTAAAAGCTTTAAATCTTTGAGATTAATATCCAACATTATTCAAAATTCATAATGAACTGGGATGCTTGTGAACAAAAATTGGTAGCAAAGCTGCCAAATGAATACTCCGGGAAATGGAGGCATATAATAACCTGCAAAACTGTGTATAATTTGCTAAATGCCTTTGCTGGTATATTAGCCATTGTCCCTATCTGACAAGAATAGCTGAAGAATGTAATGGAGAGAAGAACATTTCAGACTGAGACAGTGAAGTGGTGTGTGCAATAAGACAAATGATTGGTCAAAGGTCAAAGTTCTCTGACTGGTCATGTTCTCAGGGATTGGACAAAAAATCGTTATTTTCAAGTCAGTGGATCCATAAATGCCAGACAGTTTTAATTCATGCAGGGTAGAGAAGTGAGGTCTGTGTTGGCTGTTAGAGGTAGGGTAGAGAAGTGAGGTCTGTGTTGGCTGTTAGTGGCAGGGTAGAGAGGTGAGGTCTGTGTTGGCTGTTAGAGGTAGAGTAGAAAGGTGAGGTTCAGTCCTTGCGTTTGGAGGTGAGCGATCGCTCTCGCGCACCATCGCTCACCTAAATCATATCCAAGGTACACTGTTTTTCGCGCACCTAGATTTAGCAGATTAAATATAGAAATAAGTAGTCTGTGTCTGCTAACGGCCTTATTATTAAATGTACGGACAGTTGGTGCTAATTTTGCGAACTCTTCCACACTGAAAATCACTGTGAGAATAAACTGAAATGCCTCCAATAAATTTTAATCAGCAAACGATCGCCGTCAATTCCAGCGCGGCCATAATTTCTTCGCTTGTTTGACAATCGGTAGTCTCTTGCACAGGCTATTCCTAGCATGGGATCGTGCAATATTTGCCACGTGCGCGGAGAGCTGACAACAATGGCGGTAACTGCAGCAAATCTTCCTTGAACAAATTGAAGCAGTTGACGAAGTTTTCTAAGAAAGGTAGATGATTTACACATCATTATCAGCACACAGAGCCTGTAGTCAGTAGGATGTCAATACTCTTGGGCAATATTGAACTGGGACTCGTCTGATCATTCGCCAAACATTCTTCTCGTTCACTTTATACTATCGGCCGATTATTTTCGAGAACCTCCACGAACACTGCTCTTCGCGCATGGTTGGTTCCGACGAGTATTATAATTATATGCAGAGTGAGCTTGCTCAATCTTCTGGTACGTACGGCCGTACTAGTCTACCCACTGGTGACTGTTGAAATCTTCATCACTTTTGATATTGACTTGTTTAAATTGAAATAGAATAATTTATTTTCATTAATTTTTCGTTTGAAAATAAATTGAAAAATAAAATAATTTAATCAAAAATATAATATGGTAGGTTAAACAATTAAAACAAAATCACTCCCCTCACGAAATTTGGGAGAGCGATTTTCAGCTCTCGTATTAGCTCTCCTCGGTTAATTTAGGTACACTTTTTTTAGCTCACCATCTTTTTACAAAAGACAAGGACTGGAGGTTTGTGTTGGTTGTCAGAGGTAGGGTAGAGAGGTGAGATCTGTGTTGGCTGTCAGAGGAAGAGAAGTGATATTGAGTTACTGATTATCAGAGTAGGGTGAAGAAGCGAGGTCTGTGTTACTAACTTGACTGTCAGAGGTAGGGTACTGTGTTACTGATTTGACTGTCAGAGGTAGGGTAGAGAAGTGAAGTCTGTGTTACTAACTTGGCTGTCAGAGGTAGGGTAGAGAACGGAGGACTGTTACTGACTTGACTGTCAGAAGTGAGGTCTGTGTTACTATCTTGGCTGTCAGAGGTACATGTAGGGTAGAGAAGTGAGGTCTGTGTTGGCTGTTAGACGTAGGGTAGAGAAGCGATGTCTGTGTTGCCTATCAGCGGTAGGGTAGAGAAGTGAGGTCTGTGTTACTGACTTGGCTATCAGAGGTAGGGTAGAGAAAGAAGGTTTGTGTTGGTTGTCAGATGTAGGGTGGAGAAGTGAGCCTTGTGTTACTAACTTGGCTATCAGTGTTGGCTGTCAGAGGTAGGGTAGAGAAGTAAACTTTGTGTTACTATCTTGGCTATTAGAGGTAAGGTAGGGTGAGTGAATAGGATTTAATGTGGCATTCAACAATATTTAAGTCATACCATGATGAACTAACTCAGCACCACCCAGCCAGTTCCTATTGCTTCAAGGAATAAATCTTTTAAGTAACATGGAACCAGACAACTGCCATCCAATCTTTGTAACACTAAGGCACAGACAGTATCTTAACATTGGTGCAATAAAGTGCAATTACAGTGCTAGACAACACATTATCAAGTTCCTGTTGCTTCTCAACAAAGTGTATTGAACTTGAAGCAACAGGGACCAAGGGTAGGAAAGGAAGGTTTGTGTTGGCTGTCAGAGGTAGGGTAGAGAAGTGAGATCTTTGTTGCTAACTTGGCTGTCAGAGGTAGGGTAGGCATGGTGGGGAGCGAGGTCTGTGTTGGCTGTCAGAGATAGGGTAAAGAACTGAGGTCTGTGTAGCCAACTTGGCTAGCAGAGGTATGGTGGACAAGTGAGTTCTTTGTTGCTAACTTGACCGTCAGGCCATCCTTAAAAATATGTTTGTTGGCTGTAACGCGACCCTACCTCTGGAAATTGGGTCAGGTTTTCCTTTCGGAGAGGGTGGAAGAGGTTAGTGTGATTTTGTCCAGATACCAAGGTCATTTGAAAAATACTTTTTGTCTGGCAGCAAAATTATTTCAGTATACATGTAGAAAACAAGATAGGTATCTTCAAGGTAGAAATAAAGCAAGATATTAAATTCAGGCTTGTGTTTTATTTCTTAGAAGACATCGACATCCTTGAACACATTCTTGACAATGACTAGTGACTAGCTGGTCCAAAAGAAAAAAAAATTACATATACCATACACACTTTTGCCAAAATTGTGAAATGAAAAGAAAAAAATGCTCTCAGTGTTATACAGCAGGTTGTTTATTACCATTTGGAGTTGAGAGAATTACCTCAAATTAATCACATAACATCATTACCGCCCTCCCCCTTCATAAATGTATGGTGTGATTTTATTGAACACCTCCAGGCTTACGTACTCCCTTTATTCAGAATAGAAATACATCGTAATTTAATTTACTGACAACAATGAGGCAAATACTAAGTTTCTGACCTGTGATGGGAGCTTTACGTGGAATTTAGTCCGAGGTGGAATTCTGACAAGCGTATTTGATGCCGACATCGGAACGTCAAAATTAAGCTGATGAGTCTAATTTGTCAAGACCGCTGGAGCAACCGGCACTATCTACAGCTTTATTGACATAGAGGATTAAACAACAAAGCAGTACAGATTTTCTGCATTTAGGCGCACTGAAGTCTTCTCGGATAAAAGTAAAAATCCAAACATCGTTGTTGTTGTAACATCGTCAGTCTCATCGTCAGACTAAACAGAATCTGTCGGTGTGCGGACCCACGAGGTGGTGACAGTCCTGTCCACGTTCCACATCGATTCGCGACAGAGCTCTTCATGACAGGTTTTAATAAGCAACATTTCGAAATATTTTCCCCGTCCTGTGTTGCTGTTGCCTCTCGCTGTGTTACTGTCGTTTCGTCTCTCCATCAAACGCAAACACAAAACAGAAGGGGGAAATCCCCGCCATATACACGTGGTCGACGAAAACTGCATTCCCCTACGGACTGGGCCATGGAGTATATGCCTTCAAAACATGTGATATAAGCTCACATCGCCGACTACTGGAGAGTGAAATACTTTGTGGAGCTGCTTGCTTTTGCTGGGCGAACATTCTACATACGTTTAACCAAGAGAGGATATAGGGGAGATAACTTTGATACTCCAAAATAAAATAAAAAGAGGACAGGTCGGAAAATTGGCGAAAAAAGATTCCAGTCGGCGGATTTTTGGACACTCGGTCGGGTTACGCACAACAAACTTATTATTAAGGATGGCCTCAGAGGTGCCAGGCTTACAAACCACACACAACAATGAATGTAGGGTAGAGAAGTGATGTTTGTATTGCTAACTTGGCTTTCAGAGGTAGAGTAGAAAATTGAGGTTTGAGTTAATGACTTGACTGTCAGAAGTTCGGTCTGTGTTATTAACTTGGCTGTCAGAGGTAGGGTAGAGAAATGAGGTTTGTGTTACTAAATTGACTGTCAGAGGTAGGTGGAGAAGTGAGGTCTGTGTTGGCTATCAGAGGTATGGTAGAGAAAGGTAGCGAAGTGAGGTCTGTGTTGGCTGTCAGAGGTAGAGTAGAGAAGTGAGGTCTGTGTTGGCTGTCAGAGGTAGAGTAGAGAAGTGAGGTCTGTGTTGGCTGTCAGACGTAGAGTAGAAAAGTGAGGTCTGTGTTGGCTGTCAGAGGTAGAGTAGAGAAGTGAGGTCTGTGTTGGCTGTCAGAGGTAGAGTAGAGAAGTGAGGTTTGAGTTGGCTGTTGGAGGTACATGTAGGGTAGAGAAGTGAGGTTTGAGTTGGCTGTCAGAGGTAGGGTAGAGAAGTGAGGTTTGTGTTGGCTGTCAGAGGTAGGGTAGAGAAGTACGGTTTGTGTTGGCTGTCAGAGGTAGGGTAGAGAAGTGAGGTCTGTGTTGGCTGTCAGAGGTAGGGTAGCGAAGTGAGATCTGTGTTGGCTGTCAGAGGTAGGGTAGAGAAGTGAGGTTTGTGTTGGCTGTCAGAGGTAGGGTAGAGAAGTGAGGTCTGTGTTGGCTGTCAGAGGTAGGGTAGAGAAGTGAGGTCTGTGTTGGCTGTCAGAGGTAGGGTAGAGAAGTGAGGTCTGTGTTGGCTGTCAGAGGTAGGGTAGAGAAGTGAGGTCTGTGTTGGCTGTCAGAAGTAGGGTAGAGAAGTGAGGTTTGAGTTGGGTGTCAGAGGTAGGGTAGAGAAGTGAGGTCTGTGTTGGCTGTCAGAGGTAGGGTAGAGAAGTGAGGTCTGTGTTGGCTGTCAGAGGTAGGGTAGAGAAGTGAGGTTTGAGTTGGCTGTTGGAGGTAGGGTAGAGAAGTGAGGTTTGAGTTGGCTGTTGGAGGTAGGGTAGAGAAGTGAGGTTTGAGTTGGCTGTTGAAGGTAGGGTAGAGAAGGGCAAAGAAGGGTAGAGAAGTGAGGTTTGTGTTACTAACTTGGCTGTAGGGTTGACAAGTGAGGACTGTGCTACAAACTTGGCTGTCAGAGATGCCAAATTTAACCAGATTATTTTGCTGTTGAAACAGAATTGTGCATTTATCTTGTATTCATTTACTCATATTTCTTTCTCACCACTAAATTATGTGACAGGAGCTGATGGACAATCTGTATGCTCATTCAAATGTTAAGAGAAGAGAATACCGACCTTTGATCAGAGAGAGAGACTATGTATTACACACTTACAAAATCAACCATCTACATCAGGACTAATTAACCAGCCACATAATAAAGGTAGATAAACCATTACATGAGCAGGCAATGTCACAAACCTTTCATCACTCCACTTTGATCCTTAGCCTTTCACAAGTGTATTGTCCAGGTCTATCTTGGAGTTGAAAGTTCCCAAACATTTACATGTACCTGTACGTGATGGATGTCACAGACAGTCCTCTCCTAATTTAAATCTCCAGTGTGCCAATCACACCGAATGGCAGATATATGCCAATATTTTAGCACTTTTTTGGTGTTCCAACAGCACACCATGGAGGTGGATGAACCAACAGCACACCATCGAAGCGGATGACCCAATAGCACACCATGAAAGTGGATGACCCAACAACACAACATGGAAGTGGATGACCCAACAACACACCATGGAAGTCAATGACCCAACAGCACACCATGGAAGTTGATGACCCAACAGCACATCATCGAACTTGATGACCCAACAACACACCATGTAATTTGATGACCCAACAGCACAACATAGAGTTCGATGACTCAACAGCACATTATAGAGTTGAATGCTCCACCAGTACCCAGAAATTTGGACGTCCCAAATAAAACATTATTCATTTTGGATGTAACTGTAACAGAATGAGTTGGATAGCTCGATCAATGACACATTATGGAGTTGGGTGACCCAACAGCATAATATGGAGTTTGATATCACAAAAGCACATCTTAAGAGTTGGATGTCCAGGCCTCGAAAATTGGTTCATTGACGTAACCGAAAAATCGGTTACGGTAAATTTGGCTTGCGTAACCTATTGTTCGGTTACGATGTTAATTTTTACGCAAAACGGTTACGTAATTACCCATTACAACAGTGTACCGTCAACGAGTGAAAAAAAAGACTGTCCACAGCACGTGGGCAGCGACTGAACAGACAAATGAGTTAACATACGCCATGGATTGCACACGTAAATCGCTTCCACCATTCATGGTTGGCTATTGTGACTCTGGCTGTATAATTCATTCGCCATTTCCTTGTGATTCCATTGAAATCCTGATTGAAAAGAGAAGTTGAACACGCCACCTGCAAATTTAGAGATGGCGGAAGTGGTGATGAGTGTTAACCGCAAGCTCCGCGCTCCGAGATAATTCCTCCACGAGGAGCTCCACATGCCACCTCTGCTGCTAGCTCTGTGAAGAGCGCCTCACGGAGCAACAACCTTGGAGCGAGGAGGCTTGCGGGTAACCCTTCCACTTCGTACAAGTTTGATAAAGCTGTTTCCTGACCGCTATTGGTTTATCACATAATAGTATGTCGGCCCTGAATCCAGGATAGACAAAACAGTCTGTGCAAGCTGACAGACAGACACCTGCCACGTGGTTGTCTACAAATTCAATACAGACAGGGCCGAGTTTGCGACTTAGTTTCGCTTTTAAAACATTCTGAAAGACACACATCATGTGGTTAAAGTTTGCACAATAGACAGACAGAGAAGAGGTTGGGACTTTTGGTACCAGAACATATGTCCAAGAAGCGCATTCACGTAACCGATTTCGTTCTGGCCATTTCTGATTTGCGTAACCGACACGCGAACGATCGTTTCGTTCGCGCCAAATTTCGAGGCCTGATGTCACAATAGACTTTCTTGGAACTCCATGTCACAATGTAATCATGGAGATAGATACCATACCACATCACCAAATGCTGTTGAGAAGGATTGGCCGACAACACATTATAACACACTATAAACTCATACCGGGGGGGGGGGGGGGATGCTGTATAAACATGTCCGCCCTTCACCGCCATCCCTAATCACCACCCATTGAACCATGCATGGACCATAAATTTGGGATCGAGAAAATGTAATTTTACTTTCTCAGTTTGCTTGTAAACATTGGTGATCTATCAATATGTTTATTGATAGGACTGTCACATCTGACTGGACTGCTATTGTATGACTTTCATCGATATTTGATAAGTTACTCATTTCAGGAATTCCTGGCACCACCCAGGGATAGAACATGTTTAAAGAGTGTTCTAACAGAAGTTTAAAGTGTGTGAACGTTCAGTATGAAACTGTAAACTATAACCAGGGTAGCGGGAATGTTCACAGACAAAGTGACAGGACAAATTGACATGTAAATACATTGTAACATATATCCTTCATGGAGAATTAGCGGAGACCAACTTGAAACAGATTTAATATGTGAAGATCAAAGGGGTAAAAAGCAATCACTTCTAATCCACGACCTATGGCCGTTTAAAAGATCATTCTTGGCTTACTTGGGATAGATGATATGATGGCTACCTCCTTGACATGTACGTATATTAACATTCAGTACAAAAAGATAGTCTATTTCAGCATGTTCAGTCAAAGTCTCAACTAATACTCTAGAAGTTGTGATTGAATATTTCTTGTTCATAAAATGGCAATATCTAGGTGAAATTACTGAGCTTGTGCCCCATGACTTCAAAGGTGAAAAGCTCAAATGAGACAGTACTACATATCGATAGCAGCTGTCCCACTGGCAGGTAGCAATTGAACAAGCACAGTGATGGTAAAATGCATGAAAGCTCAGAGGCTTACCACCATCCATGTCACCACACAATCATGCCATCAGCTGCTATCCACTCAGTTAGGCCTAAAAAAAAAATACCTTTGTTTCCGCTTTTCGACCGACCTAGTAAAATCCACGCCGACCCTATAGTTTTTTTGAGTGGTGGAAAAAAAAAATGCAAAACGACCGACCTACACGGTGATTTCGGCGAATTTCAGAGCACTTGTGTTTTTATTTTGTGTCCTTTCTCGTTCCGCACGAACAGTCGAATCAGGGGAAATAACTCTGGCGCTGTTGTCATGGTTTGCAGTGTGCTGCCACCTATCGCTTTCGTAAAAGCACCATGGCCGCGGCCATTTTGTCCGTTTCGGCGGAAAAATGTAAACAATATCCAAATCTTCCCTTGCGGAGATTTGTTTCCTGCCGTTTTCGGGAAACATTCAGCGACATTGTCGATCGTTACAGCATTGATAAAGACGTTCGCCATCAGACGGTGTTCTGTGCTCAAAACGAAAGCGGGCCGTGGACGTCCTTGGAGGATTTGGACATGCAGGTCGAGACGGCAACGACTCTATTTGGTATAAAATACCTGCGCATCGTGTGCGATTGCCCAGACCTGCGACAGACTTCGCCGACATTGAATGCATTCACTGTCCTCATGCAAGGGGCCAGAAGCAAGCGCCTGCCAGCGAAAAAAAACAAGCCGATACGTACTGCGCATTATCGGTAGGCCAATTTCCGTTGATGTTTTGTATGTCAGTTTTAAATTTAGAGTTCTGTTCGATCAAACACAAATGATGCAATTTTCGAGCAGTCCACATTTAAAAATTATGCCATATAAATCTGTGAAATCCAATGAACTGGACGTACGAACCGAATACTGTCACTGCAGTCGGTCACTTCACACCAAACGATGACCATATGTCAAAGTATGACCATACTCACGGTCACCTTGAAGTTTCCTAAGTACTTGTTGATTTAATATGAAATAGTTCTAAAGCAAAACAACCCCTTCTACCTCCAGTTTTAGAGACGGCATCCACTAGCCTTTGACGGCTGAGAATGACAGTCAAAATCATCAAAATTCTGACAAAAATCTATATTTTCTTTCACAAATACTTCATGCTGCTTCAATACGAATACAACACGCACTTCAAATTTTAGAATTTGATATGGAATCGTGGGACTAGTTGATTCCACAAGGTCCAGGGGCCATCTCTCGAAGTGATCCTATGCTGGGATGATCCCGAGTCCAGGTTGAAGAGATGGGAAATCAAGGACTTTTCTTACCCCCCCCCCCATCTCTTCAACCTAGACTTGGGATCATCCTAACTTCGGATCATCGCTTTGAGAGATGGGCTCCAATGCAAGTTGTTTGGCAGACGGATTGACAAATGAACAGAGTGCAGATTAAAAACTTAATTAATGCCTCCCACATGAGGCGAAGGCACAAAAAGAAGTCTGAAGCCAAAACAGGTAGTTACTTTTATTTTCAATCAATAATTCAATGTATCAAATTGTGCTGTATATTGTAGTTTTGGGGCGTATAGATAGAATTTCACACACAGTTGTGCAGAGTACCAAAAAAAAAAAAAGCAAAAAAAAAAAAAAAATCCCTACCTACCTACCCTTATTTTTTGGGGCTCGAAAGCGGAAACAAAGGTATTTTTTTTTTTGGCCTTAAGGAGACTTCCAGATTGAGCTTCTGTTGATCTTTTGGCTATTTTCTTGTAACTGGAAGGAGTTATATTGCAAACTGTAATATACTATATAACCTACACTAGTAGTCTGTTCCAGCTCTATGATCAAGATCAGGACTGTGAAAGGGTCTAGTCTAATAGACTGTACACTGGAATTATGGATGCGGCGAATATGAAGACATTTGGTGCGAGTTTAATGTCTGGTCAGTGTCGACTATAATCACCCATCATTGAACCAATCATCTTATTTATGAACCAGCTAGATAAAAGAGTTCAATGTTCCCAGGAACAATATTCAGAACACTCAGATCACATTATTTTATATTTATGGGAAATACACGTATATCCATGAAGAAAAAAAATAATAATAACAGGCTGGGGGTGCACATCCACATTATTGCCAATTCATCTTGCGTTCATCTGCATGGTTTGAATAATTGACCCCATTCAGTAGATCAAGGGAAATAACCAAATGATAAAGTAGTATTTAACTTGAAACGTGAAGGTGGAGTTACTACTTACCAAGCCGGCACAGGCAGCTAGGGCGGCTTTGGATTTCGTATTTCCCGACACATGTCCCACGAAATGACAGCCATGTTGTTGTTGTTGTAACCTCTTCACCGACACGTCAGACAGATTTCCGAAGCGATTTTTCCACTTTTCTACAACCACCTGTCGTCCAAGGAACTTCTTATTTGGCTGGAGTTCTATATGAAGCTGCTTTGTATCCAAGGTAACATTGTAATATAACGTTCTTTCACTTGTACTTTCGTTCTCCACGCCTGAGAACCTCCCTGAACTCCGTTTGCGAATGAAGTGAGTGTGAGCACGTGGGTGAAGGTTATGAGAAAGAAATTCCCCTGTTCTTTTTACCCGGGTGGGCAAAATAATATGGAAGTTGTCCAACGACTGAGCAAATTGAGCTGTATAAAAATAAAATGCAACTGATTACTGATATTCAATACGGTACATTTCATACATATTCGATTTGAAAGCCAGTATAAATGTACATTATAAGTTTCTATTGAGTTTAGAAGCTCCAGATTCTCATATCGGAAGGTAGCTAAATAATATATAGCCCTCACGAGTACTCGTGAGGGCTATATATTATTTAGCTAATCGGAAGGGACCCTGTTCCAAATCCTTATTGTTTATTTTTTATTTCTCAGATTTTCGTGGGGGATTCGAAAGGATTCAACGTTTTCAATTTTTCTTCATTGCCACAGAGGATTCATGCAAAACCAAATCGATTCACTGTAGAACCGAACTTGCGCCTGTAAGAACCGTTGTGTTAGTTTGGTTTTATTTTGAATCGAATTTAACGGTTTCAACTTTGGTCAACTTTTGGTTCTGCATATTGCATACCGTTACAAGAAACTTATTTGTATTGTATGGTTTTCAATACAACACAACATCAGTACCGTCAGACTTTATGACAATGCATTGGTTTGAGGATGATTAACTCGAGAATAAAGTAGGCCTACGTGTCAATGCACATCGAGCTGATTAGCGTGTAATAATCAAAATCCCGCTAGATACTATAAATATCCTACGTCCATACTGGGAGGATTTTAATTAGGTCTATGTAAGGTATCTAGGAGGGTTTTGAATTTACACCCTAATCAGTTAACTGTGATCTGGGACGAGTATAGTTTAATATTCGTCCCAGCTGTGATCTAATCGCAGTCTAAGATGTGAATCGATTACTACAGTTCATTCAAAGTGGGTCTCCACATATACATTCGTTTGTATTTTAGGAAGGGAATTAAGTAGTATATAAATAGCAAATCCCTCCCCAGATGAGGCGCAAGCAAGAGGGTGAATGGGGCTGGACTTCTCGACCTTTGAACTGGGATGTGGAATTGACCTGGGACATTGAGGTGGCTCATGAAGTATATCCAGAGAAGAAATCACGTGACTGTGACGCCAATATCGACGGTCATTAGTAGTAGTGTAAACAGAGATACGCTCGGATGCACACTTGCGACTAGGCGCCTGCATACATCTTACCAATCTTAATAAATTAATATCCTGTCAATGCTCCCCAATCGTACATGTCGCTGTATAGGCTCTTACGTATTTCAATTGAATTCGGTGTTCTGAGCGCCCATACCATGGATATTTAATAGCATTATGACATCATGGTCGCATTTGGACTCATCCATTTGCAGTCGGGGAGGGGAGATAGGTTCACTGTGTCCATTTACCCCAATGTTTACACCAAAGATCAGTCCATGTATCTACCCCGTATTATGGTGTTACAATGTCAGGACCGCGGCAACATGAAACGACTCTCCGCCAGCCAGCCGGCTAGCTAGTTCGGATGAGCAACCAACAATTCTTTGTCATCAATGTTCCCTTCAAAGGACTATGAAGCGTTCTCGGGACTGGTTAACACGCGAGTTACTGCAAGCCTGTTAGATCCTACAAGCGACAATATCCAAATGAGGAGCACATAGGATTTAATTTTAATTAGATTGACATCTTACAAACATTGGCCCATGGGTGAGGGTATGTGGGGAATACCAGGTACGGTACCACAATGGGGTGGATCCGAACGATTTTTGATGTTTTTCTAACATAGATCTTGTATCTTCCACCAAAAAACGCCTATATTTCACAAAGATGTTAAATGTGGAATAAGAAATACGACCGGCAAATTTCGTTCGTATCAGGGAAAAATTAATTAAGCTAATTAAAGCCAAAGTTTGCCCGAATGCACCTAGCTCGGTGGGGAAAATTCGGACACGTGCTGTTTTGGCGTGGGAAATCGGAAACTTGCATTCCGACACCTGGGTACAACTTGAAAGACTTTAGAATACATATGAATTTTTTTACTGAATTTTGAACGGAAGGGAGAGGTCTTAGGGGTGTCAAGTAGAAGGGATAACAAATGCACCAAAGGGAGGAAACTCCTAACATCCCAAAATTTTTTTTTTTTTTTTTTTTTTTTTTGCATTCTGGACCCTGTAACGATTGTTGAATAATGCCCTAGCCCTTCGATGCTGGCACCAACATTGTCGAGGCAACCTAAGGAGGGGGAGGGCGCATGAGGATGTACGCCTGTTATGTTATGTTTTTGTTCCTTCTGCAGCAGATGCCCAGGTTACCCATTGGGTATCATCCATGAGTGACAAGATAAACGCATCCTTTCTCTTTGGCACAGGGCTGCATCGGTGGTCCCAGCTTGGTACAAATGTCAGGCACGACGGAAGAAATTTGTGATTGGGAGGGCCACTATCACAACACAATAGGCGAGGGTTCAGGGGCCGCCTAGGCCTCGGAAGCTTCCGGTGTCTTACATGGCCGGAGACGCGTTCTAGCGTATTTCCGCCGTCGTCCATTAAAGAATTTCCGCGTCCATAATCCAAAAACCTAATTCATATAACAGCATTAGCACCAAATTCAAGAAGAAGAAAATTCATAGTATACATACAAATGCAAGAGAGAAGCGTCAATAGTTTCAAAAATATCAAATCCGTGTCTGATCAATATTCTTAATCCATATAATTTCCGTTGTAAAGTAGTTTTCTAGAATATCATGTAGGCCTATCTGTCAAGCCTTGATTGTGACTGTTCATATGAACACCACGAGCATCTAAAAATACATTGGTTCATACCACCCCTAGCCCCCGGTTAAGCGGAATTAAACACAAGTACGCCATAAATCTTGCACGCTACTTTGCTATCATCATGCGATATATATGCCACATTTGAGAAACTTTCATTGGAAGCGTTTGGTGGTATAGCCCTGTTTTAAAAGATTCTGCAATATGTACACGGATTTTTTTTCTACCTGTTAGGGAGCTGAAAAAAGTTCACCGTATGAATGTGACTGAAACTTTTTCTTGTTCCCTCATGCTTATTGGAAAATAAAATCTGCATAAAATATAGATATATGTTTCTTCACTTTACTCTTTTTTCTTCTTTCTTTCTCTGCCTTGTTTTTGTTTGGTTTTGTGTCGTGCCCGTGTTATTCTTTTTTTTTTTGCTAAAAGTATTGGGGGGGGGGGGGGAGCTCCCACTGTTCCGCCGTCCCTGTAACTTGCATCAATGATAACATCGATGCTTTTTCGTTGGCGTTGGACTGCATATCTCATGGCCTCAGCCCCAGCTTGGTGGGGCCTCAGCCCCAGCTTGGTGGGGCCTCAGCCCCAGCTTGGTGGGGCCCCAGCTTGGTGGGGCCTCAGCCCCAGCTTGGTGGAGTACATCGGAACCAAAAGGTGGGTTGATGTTCTTCCTCACTCAGGCTTCCATCGAACGTAGCCTGGGGATCAGCGGTCGATGTTTCAGTCTGACTGTCAGTCAGTCAGTCATCATTACGCTTTCACTCTATGAATCGGCTTGAGACGATGGGACGAGCTTCTACAGGCGTTAAGTGGGACACGGGCGTTATGCGTTTCATTGAATTAGCGTCAATACCCAAGCTCTACCAGGCATCCATTACGTTCTGCTTCGCGCCTCTCCATGTAGCGCTGTAAGGGTCTCACGGACTGTGTCGGAGTTGACCCGAGGTCATCTGTTGCCACAGTGAACGAACATGGCGACCGTCTCACTGGGCGAATTGATATCAGTCGCTACTCACCGATATATATTCCCGCAGCATATAGTTCTAGGGTATTTTGTCAAAAAGCTGCCTTCAAACTGTGTGAAACTGACGTTTTGAAATACTTTGAATAACTGTTTAGTGTATTTCGAGATAAATATGCATTTTGCGATCAGTAAAACAGTCAGATAGAACAGTCCTTGGTTTTTACAAGAATCCTGTAAAAAATGGCGAGACCCTTACAGGGGTAAATGCAGCGTAGCGCAAAGCACCCTGGGAAGAGGATGGTCAATACCATGAGAGAAGTAGTAGGAAGAAGACGTATTCTGTTACAGTTTTGCTCGCCCAAAGTTATCTGCCCCTGATCCGGTGGCGTGACGAGGCGATGACGTCACATCCGGGTCAAAGATCAAAGGTCACATCCTGATCGTTACGTCAATAAAATCAACCCTAGCCAAAAGTCGTGCACAGCCGTCGTCTAACCGTCAAAATGCTTAAACGGGCCCTTAGTTTGGACGCATGTTCACCAGACACTATGATATGATGCGACACAGAATAATTTTCTGGGTATAAAGAGATTGAGGAGCGAAAACAGCTGTTTCAAGCCATGTTGCCGTAACAGTATTCCGGACTGTCCGAAGATGCCTAGGTGTGGACCCGAGCAACCAGACGATGAACACGGACAAGAACGAACAAGGTAGAAGATTGACGCATCATAAAGGTGAACATGGCCGAGGATGCGTCTGATAGATGGACAAGAGCGTTACATCATAACGTTATGTAAATTCACCCAAAGTTGCTCTCTGATACCGTACTAATAATAGCCTGGACGGGTTATTAATAGAACACACTGTGGCATACTCGTTGACTAAGTTTGAACCAGATGACGGAACCAATGGGGAGCTTTTCGAAAAACCATGGCCTAAGGCCAATTGAAGCCTCAGGACGTTCTGTCAAACTACACGAACCTGGGGCCTAGTTCATGAGCGACGCAATCGTACGCAAACGAGAAAGCATCGGTGCTATTATTGACGCAGCTTCACACCAATGTCGGATCACCGATGCAGCCCTACACCAAGCAGAAAACATGCGTTGTCATCTTGTCACTCTCGTGGATGACATCCAGTGGATGGTCCGTGGATGACTTCTTCTGCATCAGAAAAAGATACTAACAAAACCATGGTTGAAACTGATACAACTAAACAGTGCTCAGAATCTGCTGAACCTGGATGAGGAATTTCAGGTCTTCATGGAAACGTTGATGGAGACGGGAAGCTAGAGCTTGGTCGCTCTCCTCTCGCGTCCAACTTGAAACTGATACAACTAAACAGTGCTCAGAATCTGCTGAACCTGGATGAGGAATTTCAGGTCTTCATGGAAACGTTGATGGAGACGGGAAGCTAGAGCTTGGTCGCTCTCCTCTCGCGTCCAACTTGAAACTGATACAACTAAACAGTGCTCAGAATCTGCTGAACCTGGATGAGGAATTTCAGGTCTTCATGGAAACGTTGATGGAGACGGGAAGCTAGAGCTTGGTCGCTCTCCTCTCGCGTCCAACTGACACAACTGTTCACGAAGACGCTTAGGGGCACTCGACACAGGCTCGTAGTATATGTAGGCTATACTGATCTCGCCTATCACTGATACGAATCGATATTGGCATCCATGTTTAAACACCTTGCAGGCACAGTATTACGCCTTAACTCCGAGCAGCGCATGTCAGCAGTACGACTTCCGTTGCCATGGAGGTCGGCTTGAGATGAAAAGCCAGGAGAATTTTATCTTCTGATAAGGGAGAATACAACGAGGACTATGTGAGCGGAAATACATCCTATAGTATGTGGCGTGCCTCGCGTTCGGAGAGGTGTAAAATCCTTACACCATTAATGCGCGAGGTAATTTGACTTCGACGAAATAGGCCGAGCGGTCGGAAATGGGTTAGGGGTGGACAAGAGCGAACGGACGATGTCTCTGACAACGTCGTTTTGATTCAGGCCGTTTTTGAGGAACTCGTTATAACGAGTTTGGGTACCATGGGTTTGGCTGCCTAATTGGGTATATGTGTATAAAAAAAGCATTTCTTTTAACACAATTCTTCTCTGAACATGCTGAAACCAAACCTAATGTAAGAAATGTTGATAAATATCAAGTTGTCAGGCTGTATTTAGAGCAAAGAATACTCATAGAGCGCTCATGGGCTTCGGCAGTCCTGCACTGCGGCCTATTTCACTAGGCTCAGCGTCGCGCATGGGTGCCCAAATCAAGCCTAAATCAGGCCCTGTCATTGGACAAGAGTTACGATGATACTGACAGGAAAAGACAATAAACACCATGATAAACAAATCCAGGGTGTCACTCCAGCCTGGGTGATAACATTGGGGATAATACAATGTATGACACGCAATAATGTATGACACGCAATATGCTTGCTGTTGCCGATCTCTCTTTCTCCCTCTCGTCTGATTACGCCACATATAGGTATTGGTGTGTGTGGCCGGTGTGTGTGTGGGGTGGACCTTACTTCTCAGCGTTAGGGCGTCACTGCGTTGAGACTGGCGTTATTCGCGGTTACGATGGAGGTTTCCTCACAAAATTATCCCTAATTAGTCTATCTGAGTCCATATATGTAGAAAGTCCATCCCCAGATCCTGCACCTAACACAGCGGATATATGAAACGGTTTTACGGGAGGTCGTAACAACTCCCAACAGGCTTTCTTAACCAGTCCGCAAGCGCGCCGATACGGCAGCCAGGACCAAGTATGATCCAAATATCGCCAATAACTCCCACAACAGGCTTCCCTACCAAGTGCGCATGCACACAATGATATCACAATTCAACGTCAACACGCCTGTCTTACTTCACACGATCAAGCACGACGCATTCGGCCTAAGAAGGACGGTCAGCGAGAGCTCGTTCACCACCACATGCGACAAGTCGCCCCTTTAGGCGACTAGTGTTAGTATAGTGCACAACCAATCCGACCGTATCTGCGCTTCTATACTACTGATGGCGTCACAGTCACGTCACCAGCAAGATAATAGTGATCGACCTTCACCAGGCATTCAATACGGTCTGCTTCGCGCCTCTCCATTTAGTGCTGTCAGGGTATCATGGACTGTGCCGGAGTTGACCCAAGGTCATCTGTTGCCACAGTAAACGAATATGGCGACCGTATGACTGGGCGAATTGATATCAGCCGAGACTCACCGAAAAAAAAATCCGCAACATTTTGTTCTAGGGTATTTTGTCAAAAAGCTGCCTTCAAACTGTGTGACACTGCCATTTTGAAATACATTGAATATCTGGTGAGTGTATTTCAAGATAAATATACGTTTTGCGATCAGTAAAACAGTTAGACAGAACAGGTCTTGGTTTCTGCAAGAATCTTGCAAAAAATGACGAGAGCCCTGCAGGGGTGAATGGAGCGTAGCGCAAAGCACCCTGGTGGAGAATGAATAATGATGTCTGCTGGGTCTCCTTGATGTGGATTGACTGTATACTATTTACAGCCAAGGTCATGCAACCCACACAATTCCAATGCGTGCATCGGAAAATGCCCTTTCTCTGCTACTCTCTGAGTCTTCTCTGGATATACTCCATGATCCACCCCAAGGTCCCAGGTCCACCCTAAAGATACCGGCCAAGGGTCAATGGTCAACGACAACAATCCACAAGCCACGTCATCCTCATTCCAAATCATCACGCTTTCTATACTACTTATGTATATTAATAAATATATCTTCCTCCCTCAACTATTAGCATAGAAGTTGAGGGACGGTTATTTATAAAATTGTCACACCCTAATTTATTACTGATCATCCCCCGAACTACACGTCCTCCGCACCAATGGGCATTTCTAGTCCCCACTGCGCGTCATAGGTGGCCATTACGCAGAGACATCTACGTAATGAAGTTTTTTTCAGAGAAATCCGATGGGCTGTTAAAATTGAAGAAATGCATAACGGAAGTCGGGAGGGGAACGAGAATGTCCATAAATGACGTAGCCTAGGCCTACGGTAGCCCAATCTTCTCAAACCCAAGATCATTGTATATAGCTGCTAGTGTGTGCAGGGAGATCACTATATGACCATATCATGATATTTGCATAACTAGTGCATACATGTTTTGTTCAGGCTGATTATGAAGAATTATTAATAAAATACATTAGTAGTATAGAAAGCGCATTTGTTGTATCATTTTGAGTCGTAAAAGTGTGTGGAGGTGTATTGTGGGAGAGTTACAGTCACGTAACTTCGGGAGAGGTCTGAACATGTTCAGGGGATGTCCACGTGTACCGGAAGTTGGGCCACTCTGATAATAGTATAATGATTTCTGTGTTGGAGGTGGTGGTTGATCACAACCGAAGTGTTAGGGTTAATATGGGTCTGGACTGTGTATAGTCTGGGCAGCACACTTTTCCCACAATTCCCCCCAAATCCAATAGGGTGAATTCATCGCGCGCATGCGCAGTAGGGGAGTAGTATATAAAGGGCATTTGGCGTATTATTTGATGTGTAGTGTGAGCTGAATGGGATGGGTGTCACCACCCTGCCGCCAGCCCGAATGGGGAATGAGGTCACATATTTATGACCTTTGACCTGTGAGGTCATCGCCGGTATGGAGGCCTTTCATGGGAATATTGACAAGATTTGGGCCATGTCCGTCGTGTGATTTTGGCGCGATAGAATGTTGCGACTTTTTAATGTGAACATAGCCAAGAAATACGGGCCTGTCCATTCTCGTCGGACGACTGGAGAAGAGAATCCATATATGATGGCGGTCAGCGGCCTAACGGGATGTGAAAAGACATCCCGGGTGATGAAATTCATAGAGGGATGTCCCATCAGTTATATATACGCTTAGTATCTGGTGCTATACAGTCAGTGGCAGCCCACCTGTACACCGTTAAGGAATGTGTGCTTGGTCTCAGGTATCCCATTTGCGAATCGTGTGTCTCCATTATCGCTCCGCGATATCCGGTATTTTACCGGGTTCTGTTCGGCCTTCATCCGGCGGAGAACAGAGAACAGGTTTTCATACGACTTCGGAAACAGATATCGCCTGGGCTTACAAAACATATAGGTATGAATAACTTTCGTATCATCCAAAAGGTGTAGTAGATCTGTAATTTTGAACAATGGTTGGTTACGTTGGGGTTACGTCGGTAGACTTTAGCTGATTGGCTGACGAAGTCACGTTGTATTGATTTCTGGAAATTCCCTCTTACAGTTGCCGAAAGTAGGCTGAACATGGATACACACGATCCCAGAGTCAGTCTTACCGCGTATAGATGACCCAGATGGTTACAGGTTGTCAGGTATTCCTCACAATATCGATCAAGTATATTACTTCGACCTCGAACAGATCAATACCGTGGATAATCTGATGGATGTTGCCAACGACCATTCGCACATCGCCGACATGTTTACCAAAGGTACTCATAATCTGAATCTATCTGGGATTTATTTGACTCAGAATCTCTTCCTTCGAGGGAAGGCGCCCAGAAATATTCTCTTGAACTGCCAATACTTCGCGCTGTTCTTCGTACGGCTAACCGTGTTCGTGGACTTAAAAGGCCATATCCCTGGGCTGACGACCCACCTATTTCCCGGGGAAGGTCCACCCCCAAGACCGAGTGAGAGTCATCGCATCAACCATTCAACAGGTGGCCCAGAGTCATGCACCTCTACAATACCGCCGCCCCACGTCTCAGTTTTACGCCTCACCATGCGACCCGAATACACTTTCTACATTTGCTACATTCTGATTCTGATTCAAACGAATCCGGCTTGATTGCACTTATATTGATATCGGATAATATTATTTGTTCTCAGTAGTCTCTAGCCTGTTTAACAGTTCCATGTCGTATCGTGAAAACCTCTGCGTTTTCTATAAAAGACTTGATAATCAGGGTATTAAGTAGTCTCAGATAATGGAATATTCCTAATACTCCATGCTCAGGCCGGTAGCATTTGTTCCAACTAATGTTTGGCATGTTGAGGTTGAATACGGTAGTTAATATCCTTTGTATTGGACTGGATGCGAATATGCCGTTTTATATGACGCTTGGACCAGTCAAGTATGTAACATAGCTATTGCCCCAAATATTCTATCACTAAATTGTCAAATTCTCCATGTTTTAAAATCTCTCTGCCCATCCATCTCATTCTCTGCCATCTACCAATTGGCTCAATGCTTATACCAGATTACATTATACATCTTTTGCCTGAAACAATTATTTCAACTTCCATGCCTTCGCGCCGAATGTCCGGGCAGCGGATTATAGAATCGCACTCCGTACGTTCATGTGCGTGCGTGCGTGTACGAGGCCGTCAGTCATACTAAATGTTTCTTTGCATTACATATAACAATAATATAAGCTCTGGTCCGTCATTCAATATTCAGCCGTCATTCATTATAGAATTTCCGCGTTCATAATCTAAATTCCTAATTCATATAACAGCATTAGCATCAAATAGCCTATAGGCTATATCCCTGCAAGAGAGAAGCGGTTTTCAATGATGCCGAGAAGACATCATGATGTTTCAAATATCCAATCCGTATCGCTGATCAGTATTCTCAATTCATATGATTTTCGTTAAAACAGGTCATATAGACAATGATGTATCACAGTTAGGCTTTGATTGTGACTGTTCATGTGAACGCCATGAAGATCTTCAAGCTAAACCAAATGTACCGATAGAGAAAATTATGAAGTAAGTGGTCGAGAGTTTTAACCAATTAAGGCTAATGCGCATGTGATACCACCTAACGGGCATCGTCGTGATGCTTCCAAAAAATGTGGAAGAAATAGTCTATTGGGAGAGAAAATTCTGTACGTTTACAGTTATCTATATAGCAGCGCATATGTAAAAGATTGTAGTTGTGTTGTGGGGGAGACAGTTTTTATCTTCAGATATGTTCGCCAGCATGCATCATCTCTATATAGCTCAGTCAGGAGAGGACCCAGCCAACATACATATACTCATATATTTTAGGTTAACCTGGGCTGAGCGACCCAGCTGGGAATATAGACTGCGAGTAAAATCTGTACATTGGAGATCCTAAATATAGAGAGAGTGGGCCAAATGTTTATTGACAGTTATTTACAAACCCTACAAACATAGAGAGGCATAGATTCCCGTATATATAATTTGGGGAAATGTTCCACGATGTGAATCAGATTCTTTACATTGATTTATTAATAATGGAATAATAATAAATTGTCTATGAAATCCTCCTAAAACACCCACCTTGTTTCCCATCTTTTAGTAGAAATTCCTGGCTTGTTGCAGCCGTATGCCATAAGTACACGGCTATCACAGAGTAGGTTAAAATCCCAGCTGATGGTAATTTGAATGCCGGCATCGGGAGGATCATAGCGGCTATCTCCGGTGCCGACAGTGGTCGCCCGCCCGCAGTCTTCACCCCTCTTGCGGAGAACTAAGAGGACCGCTGAGCGCACGAAGCCGTGTATACTTCATACAATCTCCACTTCACAGCATTGCTATAGGTATAACACCAGACTGATGATGATGTGACTTTCTAGCGTAACTTCGAGGTGACAAATGGGCCTAACTGTCCATCAAGATAAATAACTCAGTCACAAACGAACCACAATAACAGAGGAAGAGGCGTGGACGTCTGACGAATATCCTAGACTTAATCAGTAGATATTAGATGAAGCGCTATATATAATCTATGACATGACGAGAATTCTTTCCTTGGCACCACAGCACATTTATACCTTTCATTCTTGTGCCTATGTAATGGTTCCGTACTTTAACTGTCTTGGGTTTCTCAACAGTGGAGTTCTCAACAAGTCCTAACCCCAAATAACAACCCGTTCACTTAGCTCGGAGCCATACCACTGTTACAGAAACCGAGGGGTGTGAGGACTTCATATGTTCAACTGGGTCGAACCAAGTTAAGCCCATCTCAACCTCATGTTACAGAAGCATTCTCTAACAAAATGTCCTTCTTATGGAGAACCATTTGATACCACTCTTCCTCAACCCTCCCTTTCTCTCTCTCTCTCTCTTATAATATAACTATAAATGTAGAATTAAATTGCCCCGATGTAAACCGTTAATTTATTGTCCCACTTTTCATTATTCGACCGTTCTTTGTATTTCTGACGATTTATTTGTTCAATAATGCCGTTATCAATATAATCAAATGTACTTAATAATGTTTTGCATTGGTTGTATATAGCTAAAAATATAATTCATCTCGGAACTTTCAAAATTTCAAATATCGTATAGTTGGTCATATATATTTATATTCTTATAGTGAAGACATACCGTTGGGTCTGGTTGTGCACTGCCTGAGAAACGTTGGTCGAATTCAATTACATCATAATGAAATACGAGAATGATGGAGAATGACCAGCATTAATTTCAAGGGAAGATAACCCACAAGACGGCTGTTGACTGGAGCAGTCGAGAATAATGTGTCCTAGTAAAATTGGTTCCGCCATATGTAGGGGTACCGGTCTAATATTGATGTAATATCAGAATAGCTTCATCGGTGAGAGAACTAACAAAACACTCTTAAAACGCTAATGTTAGATTTAACATCTAAGTGTTGGAGGAGGGAAAGCATTTAGAAAGTGTTGTATTTATCACATATAAGTGTTAAAAGCAACATTTTAAGCTGTCGTATCCAACACTTAAAAGTGGTGAATACAACACTTTCTAAGTGCTTTCCCTCCTCCAACACTTTAGATGTTAAATCCAACATCAGCGTTTTAATGGTGAACCTATACCATCTTGCACCCCTGAACGGTTGATCTTCTTTCCGATATTAAAATATATATGTATGTTCTATAGCACAGTAGGATTATAGGATTAACGCTCAAGTACCAGTACATGTATACATCCATCCACTCCCAGACAGGGGACTTACAATATTGCACTGTGATAGTATACCGGTACGGCATCATTCCTGGTGACCCCAATTGCAAGACACCGTCTATATAGCGTATCGGTACATAGTTCCATTATTTCCAAGCTTCATTGCCGTGCTGATGTTACATACATCTTTACCCGACTGTTGCGGATTGATACACAGACAGTCAACCACTTGGTTCCCATGATACAGGACAGACAATCCACCCATTGGTTCCCGTGATACAGGACAGACAGTCCATCCATTGGTTCCCGTGATACAGGACAAACAGTCCACCCATTGGTTCCCGTGATACAGGACAGACAGTCCACCCATTGGTTTCCGTGATACAGGACAGACAGTCCAACCATTGGTTTCCGTGATACAGGACAGACAGTCCATCCATTGGTTCCCATGATACAGGACAGACAGTACACCCATTGGTTCCCGTGTCCACCCATTGGTTCCCGTGATACAGGACAGACAGTACACCCATTGGTTCCCGTGATACAAGACAAACAGTCCACCCTTTGGTTCCCGTGATACCGGACAGACAGTACACCCTTTGGTTGGTTCCCGTGATACAAGACAGACAGTCCACCCATTGGTACCCGTGATACAGGACAGACAGTCCACCCATTGGTTCCCATGATACAGGGCAGACAGTTCACCCATTGGTTCCCATGATACAGGACAGACATTCCACCCACTGGTTCTGTGACACAGGACAGACAATCCACCCATTGGTTCCCGTGATACAGGACAGACAGTCCACCCATTGGTTCCCGTGATACAGGACAGACAGTCCACCCATTGGTTCCCATGATACAGGACTGACATTTCACCCACTGGTTCTGTGATACAGGACAGACAGTCCACCCATTGGTTCCCGTGATACAGGACAGACAGTCCACCCATTGGTTCTCGTGATGTGGAACAGACAGTCCATCCATTGGTTCCCGTGATATAGGATAGACAGTCCACCCATTGGTTCTCGTGATACAGGATAGACAGTCCACCCATTGGTTCCCGTGATATAGGATAGACAGTCCACCCATTGGTACCCATGATACAGGACAGACAGTCCACCCATTCGTTCTGTGATACAGGATAGACAGTCCACCCATTGGTACCCATCATACAGGACAGACATTCCACCCATTGGTTCTCGTGAAATGGGACAGACAGTCCACCCATTGGTTCCCGTGATACAGGATAGACAGTCCACCCATTGGTACCCATGATACAGGACAGACAGTCCACCCATTGGTTCTCGTGATACAGGATAGACAGTCCACCCATTGGTTCCCGTGATACAGGATAGAATGTCCACCCATTGGTTTACGTGATACAGGACAGACAGTCCACCCATTGGTTCTCGTGATACAGGATAGAATGTCCACCCATTGGTTTCCGTGATACAGGACAGACAGTACACCCATTAGTTCTGTGATACAGGACAGACAGTCCACCCATTGGTTCTCGTGATATGGGACAGACAGTTCACCCATTGGTTCCCGTGATACAGGACAGACAGTCCACCCATTGGTTCCCGTGATACAGGACAGACAGTCCACCCATTGGTTCCCATGATACAGGACAGACAGTCCACCCATTGGTTCACGTGATACGGGACAGACAGTCCACCCATTGGTTCCCGTGATACAAGACAGACAGTCCACCCATTGGTTCACGTGATACGGGACAGACAGTCCACCCATTGGTTCCCATGATACGGGACAGACAGTCCACCCATCATACAGGACAGACAGTCCACCCATTGGTTCTGTGACACAGGACAGACAATCCACCCATTGGTTCCCGTCATACAGGACAGACAGTCCACCCACTGGTTCTGTGATACAGGACAGACAGTCCACCCATTGGTTCTCGTGATACAGGACAGACAGTCCACCCACTAGTTCTGTGATACAGGACAGACAGCCCACCCACTGGTTCTGTGAGACAGAACAGACAGCCCACTCACTGGTTCTCCGATACAGGACAGACAGTCCACCCATTGGTTCTCGTGATACAGGACAGACAGTCCACCCATTGGTTCTCGTGATACAGGACAGACAGTCCACCCATTGGTTCTCGTGATACAGGACAGACAGTCCACCCACTGGTTCTCGTGATACAGGACAGACAGTCCACCCATTGGTTCTCGTGATACAGGACAGACAGTCCACCCACTGGTTCTGTGATACAGAACAGAAAGCCCACCCACTGGTTCTGTGATACAGGACAGACAGTCCATCCATTGGTTCCCGTGATACAGGACAGACAGCCCATCCATTGGTTATCGTGATACAGGACAGACAATCCACCCATTGGTTATCGTGATACAGGACAGACAGCCCACCCATTGGTTTTGTGATACAGGACAGACAGTCCATCCATTGGTTATCGTGATACAGGACAGACAGCCCACCCATTGGTTCTGTGATACAGGACAGACAGTCCATCCCGCGGCTGGTTCTGTAATACAGGACAGACAGTCCACCCACTGGTTCTCGTGATATAGGGCAGACAATCCACCGATTGGTACCCGAGATACAGGGCAGACGGTCCACCCATTGGTTCCCATGGTACAAGACAGACAGTCCACCCATTCAGGGCCACTGGTTCTGTGATACTTACAGGACAGACAGCCCACCCATTGGTTCTCGTGATACAGGACAGACAGTCCACCCATTGGTTCTCGTGATACAGGACAGACAGTCCACCCATTGGTTCCCAGGACAAAAAGTTCTTTGTTAAGTGACATACACGGCCTCCCTGAACTAGAGTGCCTTAGCTTCTCCGTAAAGTGGCGGCCTCACAGAGGGATTGCCAAACCTTCTGTCATTTCTTCCCCTTTATGATGTCGTATAGTTTCTCTGTAAGGGTACGAAAGCTACTCTTGAAAACGACTTTGAATTGGATGTCAGCAATAAGGATGTTTTGTGATGCGAACAACGTGTATGTTGCATGTCTTATAAAACTGTGTACCATGTACCGCTTCTACCATCAAGGTTCCGAGCGGCTTTGAGGATCCCAAAATGCGAATCTTCTTCCTTGCGCATATATTATGAAAATGCATATAACCAGAGATCCACGAAATTTTATCAAACTTTAGATATTATACCTATATAGCTTGGTGAAGGAAAAAATATATCATAACAAATATTTCTTTATTCCATATTTGAAGTTTCTAAATGGCATCAAAACACAGCTATCTCAACTTTCTTTATGATCTTCAACAAATCAACAAATGATCTTGAAAAGGAATATTTACTCTGGTTTATAAGTTATACCTGACTTTTAACTCGGTTTAAAGAAACTACCGCGGACATAAATGAAAAAAAAACAAACAAAAAACTATCGCTTCACGTGTTTTTTTGCTCGTTATCTCTCTTCAAATTCTCTCTGACTTCCGTTTGTCTACAAAAACAAACAAAAGTGTGGCAAAAATCATACACACGGTTTGTGTTTATTCTTTCTGTAGTACATAATGTTTTTGAAAAGTATATATATAATGTGAATGATAAGTTTTGCCTCACTTTTGCGTCCGTTCCTTTTTGAACAGTATTTTTGAGAGTGTACCATTGAGACGTTCTGTATTTCTTGCATGTGTATGGTGTTGGTAGAGAACTCTGACAGCTGATATACTTGTTAACAGAATCCGTACATTCGTTCTTTGATTGCTGGTCATTTCTTTGGGAAAATAGAGCACGTATATACACTGATAGACGTCAAACATGCAGCTTGAAGCGCCTGTGCGATCTGTTGAAAGATCGGTATTGAATGGATAATGTTAAGACTTCATTTATAACCGTATTCCTACATTGATAAGATAGATCAGACCATGTAAATATTATCATAATACCAGTTATTAATATCGGATATGCTCACAAATAAACTAGACCATTGACTTTTAACGTGGTTTGTAGAGATAGGGCGGCTCGTCTGATATCATTCCCAGCTGATGACAGTGATATAGCATGAATTGGTCGTATATCATAGAATGGTACATGGAAATACATACAAAGGAGACACACAGCCCCATTTAAAAGTGTCAGTTTCCTTCCGGTCTTATTTTACATTAATTTGAAATATATGTAGTTGAGAAAAATTAATCGAGAATCGAGTATCTGCATTGAAGATTTTAATCTAAGACCTCCCACGTTTTATATACAGAAAATAGTCTGCTTCATCGAGCTTCACGGAACGTGCTGACATCAATGGAACTGCTCACATGTTTCGTGTGATTTTAACACTGGGTTAGATCATGTTTAATAACGAAGAAATTGAGATCTTGTTAACTTAGGAACTTGCAAACAAACATGACCATTCACAGTTTGGTACCATAAATACACCTCTAGGACTCGAGCTTTTCAGGCTGTGAGGTTCACCAAAATCCGATTGAGTTCACCTGGCTTCTGTTGACGATTGTTTTTATTCGTGAACAAATATAACTTGCAGGAATCGGTAACGACTTCTCGTGCTACTTGCTTAGAATCCGTGCCTAAATGGCCCAAACGGTCGGATGCAAGTTCGTTTGCACTCTCAGTTAAACGGATTCTTCAAGCGAGATGGTTCTGTCAAAGAACACTTTCAGACTAAAGCACTAGATGACCTCCATTCAATTGCCTCGAAGCACGGGGGAAACCATTCAGGACACTAAAACGGTTCTTTACAGAACCATCTTGCTTCAAGAACCCCTTTCAGGACTCGAGAAGGGATAACCAAACGCAGTTGGATAAAGAACCCTTTTCTGAAGAGGGTTCTTTGAGGAAAATAAAGGGAAATACTGGTGGAATAATTAGTGTATATATATATGAATATGTGTGAAAATACCGGGGTATAAGGTATAGACGATTAAGGGAAATAGAGGACAGAATGGGTGACTGCCAATGTTAGATGATATGGATACAGAAATAAGAATATATCAAGGGGAACAGATATTTATTATCAGTGGCTATGCGTCACTGGTATGAGGGAACATGTGTAGGGCGGTGTGGGGGAACGGATTGCACGGCATACTCTGTACGATTAGGCACAGTAAAGGGAAAATAGTGGGATATTGCATTGAGGAAAATGAGAAATACATGGTGATTTTTACACTGGATTTATGATCTCGGGGAAATAGGCAAAATGACGGGAAATATTGGGGTATTTTATTGGGGAAAATGAAGAGAAATGGGTGAAATAATTGGTGAATATATAGAGATGATTAAGAGAAATAGAGGTAAGACTGGGGACCTGATCAAGGTTAGATGATATGGATACAGATGTAAAGAAGATATAATGGGTAATTACCGATGGCTATGCGTCATTGGTATGAGGGAGCATGTGTAGGGCGGTGTGGGGGAACGCGTTGCACGGGATACTCTGTATAAGGGAAAAATAGTGGGATATTGCATTGAGGAAGATATAAAATACTGGGTGATATTTACATGGCACTGGATTTATGATTTCGGGAAATAGGCAAAATGACGGGGACGGGGAACAATAGGATACTTGAAAATTTAGGACACAAGGACGAGGATTACTAGGGTGTTGGGGGCAGAAACAATTATTAAGGAAAGTGGGTTGGAGAGAAATTTGATGGGTGATATATCAAATGTTGAGTGAATGGGGAGGATGAGTGGCTATTGGGAGATTTAATTATGAGTGTCCATGGTGATAATTAATCAAAGTTGCCACTAAGAATCGGTCCGAGAAGAGAGAGTGAGGGGGCTTGACAGATGAAAATATTGTGTGATACCTCTGTAGTTATGGGAATTAAGAGAAGGTATATTGTTTGATAGGAATGTGGGGATTAAACACTGTCTATGTGACACTGTTACGAGGGATCATGTGTAGGGCGGGTTGGGGGAAACGGGTTGCACGGCGTGTTCGCACGACCTGTGCCCATCGCGGTGCGATGGAGTGCCCAAGTACATCCATCCATCCATCCACTGAATCAGAAAATCTGATTTGACAGGTTTTGGACTGAAATATATCAGCTTTATTACCATCAGGCAAAAAGGAGGGTTTTTTTCTCGTATTACATCACATATCCTTTCCTCTTGAACTTCGATGCGGGTATACCTGTAAGAACGGATAAGGTCAAGTTATGCTGTGTTATGATGATGAAAGCAGTTAGTCCGTGATAGCGAAAACAATGAGATGCTCACTGTCAGAAAGATATGGTCACTATGGCCATCTATGATTTTATGGTATAGACATTCTTCATATGGTCGAAAACCTCGACTGACCATCACTTACATCTAACTCATTTCTCATAGTCAAGCGGATCATCCGACCATATAAAGTACATGTATAACTGAAAAATTGTTGAAAGCGACGTTAAACCCTATACTCCTCACTCACTGACTCAGTCATATAGAGTATGGTAGTTCATGTGTGGACCATAACGGCTGGTCAGAGTGACCATAACCTTCTGCCAGAGTACGGTACTCGCCTTTTACTTACAGTTTGTATTGCGAACCATTAAACAATATTGACATCTAGATGCGAAATAAATCTAGGGGAAAGGAAGTTATCGTCCAATGTACCCATATACTGGGACAAACAACCCCGGGCAAATCTTTATCGAGATTTGAATGACTTGGTTCGCGCAGATGTGTGTTGCTATAATCTAGCCTACAACTTAATTTCAAAAGTATGCACAACTGCAAGTCGACAAAAATTGAATTCGTTTGTAAGGGTTAGAAAAGTGTTTCGCATAATGTATTAGAACGGTTGCTTCCATGTACAAAACCAAATCTGGTTGTTTTTGTTATATATACACGGACCAAATAAAGAATAGACCCACAAAGAATAGGTTCCGCAAACGTTTGGTACAACTGGTAGAAAATTGTAACGACAGACATTTGGTAACCATGCTAGAAAATGGTACCCACAAAGTGGTTCCACAAACCGTTGGTAAACTTGGTAGAAAATGGAACCACGGTTGGTGACCCTGGCAGAAAATTTCACGCACAAGTGGTGCCACAAACATTTATTAACCCTGGTAGAAAATGGAACCCCGCTGGGTTCGAAAAACATGTGGTCACCCTGGTAGAAGATGGAACCCAACACGTGGTTTTACAATCAGTTGGTAACCCTGGTAGAAAATGGAACACAACGTGGTTCCACAATCATTCGATAAACCTGCTAGAAATTGGAACCGGTTCTGAATGGAACTCTATCTCGCAATGTCAGTTAGCATGTTATAGATAGGCCCATATTGTCAGTGTCAGAACACATATAGTGACTGTGTAACTCGGGTTTGCTTGCTCCATGTCCCAGAATGACCCGGGTAAAACAACGCGTGTGAACGTGCGAGTCAGCCCTGTTATACGGGTCGCCTATCTGAGAGACAGAATTTCACCTTAGCTTAGTCATGGCTCTTTGATGTGCCGCATTGATGCCGGACCATAGTTTCTCATGTCCGACGTGCTTTAACTCGACTTGATAAACAGTAACGAAATTTCATGTTCAGACGTTATTATTCTGCGATCATAACTACAGCGATGTGAATTGGCGAAGCGTGATCGTACATTGGAAAGATGGAATACAAAACTATACCATTTACATTATGTCAACGAACACAGACTATATAGACAGACAATAAAAATATATCTTTCGAAATGTAGTCCAGATCACTTGAATGTTAATTCTGAGACATAATTTAGGTTCATAGAAGAGCGCTATGAATTCCTAAACCAGAACAGACTCTGATCATCTGATAGTATATAATAGATTGTCACAGTCACAATACAATACAATACAATATGTTTATTGCACGACTCGTAAAATGGTACAAGTATGGCAAACAAAACAATATAATTACTATGGTACTTTAGCAACGTAGGAATTATTAGTTAGTATGGTTTGAACCAACAGTGTGGGTTAGTAGTAATTCTAGGACATAACATAGAAGTTGCCAGTGTGTTGATGTATAAACTCTAATTAAGAAGTGTCCAGCCGGTTTTTTGATGGAGGGTTAAGGTTGATACAAATTAAAGTTTTTTCGCTCACATAGTCCTCGGGTTTTCCCTCGTTTTAAGTGATTAAAATAAATTCAGATACTCCCTTTGATTCTGCCCTATTTCGTCTGTTTGGAGGTGTTTCCCATGACTTTTCATTGTAGACTGACCTACATGATTCTACGGAAGTCCCACATTTCGCATGCGCTGTTCGGAGTTTGGGCGGGATAATGTGCTTCGGTACTTTCAACATGGTTGCCAGTATGGATTTCTGTATACCAATGCCGGTCGAGTCAGTATATCCTAAACTACACTACGAGACCGTGCTGAGTGGCTACGTTATGTAATTGACTGACAACAGACGATTTCAAAACAATGGAATTACATGAAAACAATTGCTCTTTATCAAAAACGCCATCCCCGTCTGCGCGTATTTAAGTGAATATGTTATATAAAAGCTATATAAAGATTTTAGCCTTATCACATGGGAACTATAGACACAGGGGCTCGTTACCGTTGTTAATTGGTTAATTAGGTTGATTACAGGGGGGGGGGGGTCGAGGTAGAGCTCCATTTATTCCCTACCTCGACCCCCCCCGTTGTAATCAACCTAATTAACCAATTAATAACGGTAACGAGCCCCTGTGGAACTAGATATTAAATCTGCCAGATCACGTGGACAGCTATAGATGCGCCGCCATCATTGTTCACAGTGATACACATGTAGACACTGACAGTTCCCTGTCCATTGAGGAAGAAAGAAATGGTGTCACGTGCAAAACGCCATGCGCAATTATAAATACTTCAAAGAAGGCATTATTCAGAACAATAATTTTGTACATTCCCCATTTAAACTCCGTTCCCCATCATTATTTGAAGGAATTTCTTGTTCTTATTGTGCACTATATCCAATGTTGTATCTGGCGCCCTAATTTCTTTTTTCGTCTCATGGTGGATAACAGTTATGATCGGATTGGATGGTATTGGAGGCAATATCCCAGAGCACACGTGTTGGTCGCACGTCACGGCTACAGTTGAAGTCAGGCCTATAGATCCAGTTAACCTGTTAACGCTCGCTGTTATAGACCACCTGTTAATCGCCTTCGGTAATTGATGCAAAACACGCGAGGAAAATCACTCAGCTACGGTGGCCCAGTTAATGGTGGACTATACATAAGGTAAAACGTTTACTGCTCACAGAAGCGAAAAATGTATTACTTTCCCATAAATCATTATGCAATAGCAGAAAGAGGAAAGAGTGTTGGAAAAAAGATGAGAAATAAATACAAAAATATACCAAAAAACCCCAACAAATTCGATATAATGCCTATTAGTTGTCGTGAATCGTGTCGTATTCCTAAAAGTCCAAGATATAATTACAGGCTTGTCGTCGTGACATCTCAAGGCAACATGCATGCAGGCGAGGCCGGCCGTCTTCAGAAATTGACACAACTAAACAAGTGTCAGCTTTAAGAAGTTATAAGACAACAGAATCGTCTTCAAGGAATTAAAAAAACAGTAGGAGTCATAATTAACTTGCAAGAGAAATTTATCTTCTTTTAGAAATCCATAGACATAAAATCGCAAGAGAAACCGTCTTCGACCAAATACGACACAGTCATGTTCAAATGCAAAACTGCATATGGAATTAATGGAATAGAGAGACATCAAAATCGTTTTCATGAAATTGCAAAATAATATCGTCTTCGTGAAATTCCAAGACAGTGGACACGTAGGGTCGAGGGTCTTTTGAAACATGCAGGTTCGTCTTCGTGACGTTGCGAGAGCAAGGTTATATTACGGAATTTGCAAGACAACAGAACCGTCTTCATGGAACTTCCAAGTCAATCGGATCGTCATCGTAACACGGTAAACGTACGTGAACGTCCCCAAGAATTAAGCTACAAGACAACAGGGTTCTGCAACATATTTGCATGACGACAGGAACGGTTTAAAAACATGGCAACACGGAGGGGCTGCATACAGATACAAGACGATATGATCATGTTTAAGAACTGCAAGGCAACGGGATCGTCTTCGTGACCTTGCGTGAAACCGCAATCGTATCTTCAAGGAGGCCAGACAAAATCACCTTCTTACAAGAACCGCCTTCACGGAATAACAAGAAAACAGGACTGTCTACGACCGTGTTGAAGGAATGACAAGGCAAAACGACCGTCTTCAAGAAATGACAAGGCAAAACGACCGTCTAAAAGGAATTACAAGAGAACAGGACAGTCTATGATGAATGGCAAGACAACAGGACCATCTTCGAGGAATGACAAGGCAAAACAACCGTCTTCAAGGAATGACAAGTCAACAGGACCATCTTCGACGAATGGCAAGACAACAGGACCGTCTACGAGGAATAACAAGACAACAGAACCATCTTCGTGGAATAATACGACAGCAGGATCATCTTCGAGGAATGGCAAGTCCACATAACAGTCTATGAAGAATGACAAGAGAACAGGACCGTCTATGAGGAATGGCAAGACAACAAGGTCTTGTCGAGGAATGACAAGGCAAAACGACCGTCTTCAAGGAATGACAAGACAACAGGACAGTCTATGATGAATGACAAGACAACATGACCATCTTCGAGGAATGACAAGGCAAAACGACCGTCTTCAAGGAATGACAAGACCACAGGACCGTCTATGATGAATGACATGACAACAGTACCGTCTTCGAGGAATGACAAGACAACAGGACCGTCTATGAAGATTGACAAGGCAACATGATCGTCTTCGAGGAATGACAAGACAACGTGACCGTCTACGAGGAATGACAAGGCAACATGATCATCTTCGAGTAATGACAAGAAACGTGATCATCTTTAAGTGATGACAAAACGTGATCATCTTCGAGTAATGACAAGACAACGTCATCATCTTCGAGTAATGACAACGTGATCACATTCGAGTAATGACAAGACAACGTGATCTTCTTCGAGTTAAGACAACGTGATCATCTTCGAGCGATGACAAGACAACGTGATCTTCGAGTAATGACAAGACAACGTGATCATCTTCGAGGATTTACAAGACAATAGGACCGTCGACGAGAAGTAAGAAGACAACACGAACTTCTGCGGGGAATACTAGGATATCAGAACTGTCTACGAGGAATGACAAGACAACAGGTCGGTCTCCGAAGCATGACTAGACAATGGGACCGTCTATGATGAATGACTAGACAATAGGACCGTCTTCGAGGAATGACCAGACAAAAGAGTCATCTTCGATGAATGACATGACAACAGGACTATCTTCCAGGAATGAAAAGACAACACAGTATAATCTTCGAGTAATAACAAGACAACGGGACCATATTCGAGGAATGACAAGACAACAGAAGCATCTTCGAGGAATAACAAGATAACAGTATCACCTTCGATGAATCACAAGACAACAGGACCACATTCGGGGAATGGAAAGATAGCAGGACCATCTTCGAGGAATGACAAGATAACAGGACTATCTTCGAGGAATCACAAGACAACAGGATAATCCTCGAGTAATGTCGAGACAACAAGACTATCTTCGAGGAATGGCAATACAAGAGGATAATCTTCAAGGATACCTGTGGGTAAGTCAGGGAATATGAACACAGCCTCTATATTGTCCTATAGTTGCATGCACGTGCAGGGAAGTAGTACGGAAAGAGCGTTTCGAGTATCGTTTTCCAGGGAGGTAACTCTTGGTCCCCTTTTTTCCAGGTTAAAGGTATAGGGGACGCCCCATCGCCTTTCACCTCTGGGGCGCCACCAGCTCAAGGTCACGTGGAGGTCAAAAGTAGTTCCGGCAACCTGTAACCTTTGTATTCCTCCGCGGACAGAACGTAGTCCCATGTCAACCAAGTGACTTCCAATGTTAATGTATACGGAGAATGCCTAAAAAGAGTATGGGAATAGACGTTTTGTGACAGGGGTGGGTCCCTAGTGGACCGAATGGGTCGAGTGAGGTGTCAAAGTGAAGCGCTCCTCTAGGGCCATTCAGTCATGGGTGGGTGCATGTAAAATTAGGATTTTTTCCCGAAACTATAAAAAGCGGAACACGGACTTTACCCCTAAAATAGGGGAAAACCCTATCAACCCTAGCCAAAAGGGCTAATATCGGTCCCCGGGCTTATTGGGCCTGCCTATCAAGTCAATGGGGTGGGTGCATGTAAAATTAGGATTTTTCCCCGAAAATATAAAAAGCGGAACACGGACTTTACCCCTAAAATAGGGGAAAACCCCTATCAACCCTAGCCAAAAGGGCTAATATCGGTCCCCGGGCTTATCGGGGCCTGCCTATCAAGTCAATGGGGTGGGTGCATGTAAAATTAGGATTTTTTCCCGAAACTATAAAAAGCGGAACACGGACTTTACCCCTACAATAGGGGTCTGTATTATACAATATAAGGGAAAATGCCTGTATGGGGATGGTCAGTTTTTTTCGTGGGCTTTACTATGGCTTGTGGGGTCTCGTTTTTCTCGTTTCGCCAAGAAAATGACAATGGGAAGGATCCCGGAGCGAATCGGTGAAATTTTTGGGAAATTCACACACGTTCATTGTGATATGGGTTGCTTGGATTTGTTTTTCACGTCTCGTCATTTAGAACACGATGGGAAGGGTCCCGGAGCGAAACGGTGAAATTTTTGGAAAAAGCTCACCGAGGCCTGGGTAGGCCCATAGGCTGGCTATGGGGTATAGGTCCATCCTGGGAAATTCACACACGTTCATTGTGATATGGGTTGTGGGGTCTTGTTTTTCACGTCTCGTCATTTAGAACACGATGGGAGGGGTCCCGGAGCGAAGCGGTGAAATTTTTGGAAAAAGTTCACCGAGGCCTGGGTAGGCCCATAGGCCTATACTGCATGGCTATGGAGGTATAGGTCCATACGGGGTGAACGTTTTGGGGTCTAGGTGAGCCCCTTATGATCCTATGGTGTCGTATGAGGTCTTATTTTGAAGCTCCCGTGGAGTTTGTAATGTATCGACTAATGGTTCGTCCGTGTGCAATAGTCTGCGCATGCGCAGTCTGGCCGTAGTATAAAAAGCAGGCATGTTGGGGGGTACCAGTATGTGGGGGGTGTGTTTGGGCTAGAGATGGACCACTATGGGTCCAAGTGGGTTGTGGGCGGTGTCAAAGTGAAGCTTGTGTGGGGTAGAGTCAGAATGGCGTGTTTTTAAGTGCAAGTCGCGTCAATCTGCGCATGCGCAGTCGGGTGTAGTTAGTAAAGTGGCCATTTTGGGGGTGCGTGGAGGTGTGTTTGGGGTAGAGAGGGACCATCCTTGGTCCGATTGTGTCGTGGGAGGTGTTATCTTGTAGCTCTCGGGGTGTACATCCCGATTTGAGGGATGTTCACGTCATCTGTGACGTCATCGGTGACGTCATCAGTATGAGTAGTAGCGAAAGTGGGCATTTTAGGGCAGTGAAGGAAGGTATTTGGTATAGAGATGGACCATCCATATCTGTCACACATTATACCACATCTTTGTTGTGTTATACCACATCTGTCCTGCATTATACCATATATGTCCTGTATTATATCATACCTGTCCTATGTTATACAATATCTGTCCTGTATTATACCAAATCTGTCCTGTATTGTACCATATTTGTTCTCTATTATACCATATATGTCCTGTATTATACCAAATCTGCCCTGTATTATACAGTATCTGTCCTATATTATACCAAATCTGTGCTGTATTATACCAAATCTGTGCTGTATTATACAATATCTGTCCTGTGTTATACCATATCTGTGCTGTATTATACAATATCTGTCCTGTATTATACAATATCTGTCCAGCATTCTGCAATATATGTTCTGTATTATACCAAATCTGTCCTGTATTATACAGTATCTGTCCTGTATTGTACCATATGTGTCCTGTATTGTACCATATCTGCTCTGTATTATACAATATTTCTCCTCTATTATACCATATCTGTGCTGCATTATACCATATCTGTCCTGTATTGTACCATACATGTCCTGTATTATACCAAATCTGTGCTGTATTATACAATAGTTGCCCTCTATTATACCATATCTGTGCTGTATTATACCATATCTGTCCTGAATTATACCATATCTGTGCTGTATTATGCAATATCTGTCCTGTGTTATACAATATCTGTCCTGTATTATACCAAATCTGTCCTGTTTTGTACCATATTTGTCCTGTATTATACAATATATGTTCTGTATTATACCAAATCTGTGCTGTATTATACAGTATCTGTCCTGTATTATACCAAATCTGTGCTGTATTATACAATATATGTTCTGTATTATACCAAATCTGTCCTGTATTATACGGTATATGTCCTGTATTATACCAAATCTGTGCTGTATTATACCATATCTGTCCTGTATTGTATCATATATGTCCTGTATTATACAATATATGTTCTGTATTGTACAATCGGATAGCCGTTGTCGTGAATAACAACAAGTTCAGCAATGTTCATACAGTTTATTATCCCCAATGTTACATCATACCCAGGCTGGGGGAGCCGCCCTGGGCATGTTTGGTATGTTCACAGCAAAACAAATTGAAATATCAAACACCATGTTTTATTATTTAACGCACCGTCACATTAGGTACAAGTGTTTACTGAGCTCAAGTCAACGATCAGCATGTAGACATATAGAGTATGTACGGCATGTTATGGTATTCATCAGTGCATGGGTGAAGCATTCAGCCGATGGGGTGGTCGGTCAGCTAGGTAACGAAAAATGTAACATTGGTCACCTTCTCCAGTGTCCACTTGGTGTTGGGGTGTTGTTGTTGGGCCCATTCCAAGGGATCCACGGTGTCCAGTTTCTCCAGCATCGCCTCTAGCGACGCCCGGTTAATGATGGTAAACGGTTGGTCAAATACCCGGATGTTACTGCTCGGGTAAAAATATCGGGCTTGGTCTGTGTCCTTATGCTGCAGCACATAACCAAACGCCAGATTCAACTTGAAGGCCGTAGTTTGATCGTTGAAGATGGCTTCCACGTAGCTGCGTAGACGGGCGAGGTCGGTCAGTCGGAAATTGTAGATATCTTGAATAGGGCGATGACGGTAGAAACAGTGCCGGATCATGGGCCAATGGCGCCGATAGATGTCACTCACTGGATGGTCTTCGTGTAACAGATCGCTAGGAACATTTATGGGTTCGTCCACGAAGTGTACTTTGCCCTCCACGTCGTACAAATCTGGTCCAAGGTATTGTCGTCGGAATTTGACTGTTAGGGCGACATCATCATCGGCCCTCGTGCGATGGGTGGGAGTTCCCCCTGTTTCGATATTGATGCCTACGAGCGCTTCTACCTGCAAACGTGGCTGCGGAACAGGGTGTCGTGTGCGTTGGTGTCGCAGCAACTGACTGGTCAGTTTGAAAAGCCGACCACATTCTTCGTATGGACGCTTGGGTACTTCATGGCGTGCACGTGTGTGGCGCTGTAAATGATCCGGGCGCTGAAACGACAGTGTACATATCGTACAGCTATACCGGGCGGTTCCTTCGTGCTTGGTAGCCTCATGGCGGCGCAAGTCGTGCAGACGAGTGAATGATTTCGAGCACGTAGTACAAGTGAACATCTTGGTGATTGACAGAGTGTCTGATGAAACGGCCAGGCCGTTTCCCTTTTATAGCACGCTAGCTGGTATCATGTTCGGGCACCTCCGTGTCTCTTCGGTGATGTCCGTGACATCTTCGGTGACCTCCGTGTCTCTTCGGGCACCTCCGTGACATCTTCGGTGACCTCCGTGACATCTTCGGGCACCTCCGTGTCTCTTCGGCCACCTCCGTGTCTTTTCGGGAAGTGACCGAAGAGACTCGGAAGTGAACGACATTGTGGGAAAAACCCCACAGACAGGTCAGTACATGTGCTATCATGTTCACACTCCGTCACCGAAAAGACACGGACTGAAGATGGCGGACCTCGTCCGGTGGTGGTGGTGGTGGTGGGAGCTCCCGTGTGGCAGAGCTCTTGGATCGGAGCACTTGGAGCTCAAAGCGTGTGGAACTCAGAGCTCGGAAGTGACATTTGCATATGACCTCTGTGAGGTCACTTCCGCTTCCGTTCACGTGACCGGAACTGACCTTTGACCCCGGCGCGCAATTTTATCCGGTATTGTTAGCGCGCGCCGGGGTCAAAGGTCAGTTCCGGTCACGTGAACGGAAGCGGAAGTGACCTCACAGAGGTCGTGTGCAAATGTCACTTCCAAGCTCTGAGCTCCACACGCTTTGAGCTCCAAGAGCTCCGATCCAAGAGCTCTGCCACACGGGAGCTCCCACCACCACCACCACCACCACCACCACCGGGCGAGGTCCGCCATCTTCAGTCCGTGTCTTTTCGGTGACGGAGTGTGAACATGATAGCACATGTACTGACCTATCTGTGGGGCTTTTCCCACAATGTCGTTCACTTCCGGGTCTCTTCGGTCACTTCCCGAAAAGACACGGAGGTGGCCGAAGAGACACGGAGGTGCCCGAAGAGACACGGAGGTCACCGAAGATGTCACGGAGATCACCGAAGAGACACGGAGGTTCCCGAACATGATACCAGCTAGCGTGCTATACAAGGGAAGCGGCCTGGCCGTTTCATCAGACACTCTGTCAACCACCAAGATGTTCACTTGTACTACGTGCTCAAAATCATTCACTCGTCTGCACGACTTGCGCCGCCATGAGGCTACCAAGCACGAAGGAACCGCCCGGTATAGCTGTACGATATGTACACTGTCGTTTCAGCGCCCGGATCATTTACAGCGCCACACACGTGCACGCCATGAAGTACCCAAGCGTCTATGCGAAGAATGTGGTCGGCTTTTCAAACTGACCAGTCAGTTGCTGCGACACCAACGCACACGACACCCTGTTCCGCAGCCACGTTTGCAGATAGAAGAGCCCGTAGGCATCAATATCGAAACAGGGGGAACTCCCACCCATCGCACGAGGGCCGATGATGATGTCGCCCTAATTCAACAGTCAAATTCCGACGACAAGACCTTGGGCCAGATTTTGTACGACGTGGAGGGCGAAGTACACTTCGTGGACGAACCCATAAATGTTCCTAGCCATCTGTTACACGAAGACCATCCAGTGAGTGACATTATCGGCGCCATTGGCCCATGATCCGGCACTGTTTCTACCGTCATCGCCCTATTCAAGATATCTACAATTTCCGACTGACCGACCTCGCCCGTCTACGCAGTTACGTGGAAGCCATCTTCAACGATCAAACTACGGCCTTCAAGTTGAATCTGGCGTTTGGTTATGTGCTGCAGCATAAGGACACAGACCAAGCCCGATATTTTTACCCGAGCAGTAACATCCGGGTATTTGACCAACCGTTTACCATCATTAACCGGGCGTCGCTAGAGGCGATGCTGGAGAAACTGGACACCGTGGATCCCTTGGAATGGGCCCAACAACAACACCCCAACACACAATGGGTCGTAGAGAGGATGACCAATGCCACGTTTTTCGTTACCAAGCTGACCGACCACCCCCATCGGCTGAATGCGTCACTCATGCACTGATGAATACCATAACATGCCGTACATACTCTATATGTCTACATGCTGATCGTTGACGGTACCGAGGTGACCGAAGAGACACGGAGGTGACCGAAGATGTCACGGAGGTCACCGAAGAGACACGGAGGTTACCGAAGATGTCACGGCTCGGCCCTCGACTTGGGGATAGTTGAACTGAGTGTGCTAAAAATAGATCACCAGCTAGCGTGCTATAAAAGGGAAGCGGCCTGGCCGTTTCATCAGACACTCTGTCAACCATCAAGATGTTCACTTGCACAACTTGCCAGAAGCAGTTTACTCGTCTGCACGACTTGCACCGCCACAAGGCCTCCACCCACAACGATGCACGGTATACTTGTATAACCTGCGCAGGGTCATTTAATCGGAAGGATCATTTACTGCGCCACGAACGCTCATTCCACGAGGGCGCGACGGAACACTGTAAGGATTGTGGTCAACTCTTCAAACGACGCAGTCAGCTAAGACGCCATCAGCGTTTGATTCATGCCCCGTCTCTACGGTTTGGGCGACAACTTTCCACTGAAGACGAGCCGCGGAAGGTCAGACCCAGTGAAGATGAGGCCGGGGAGACGAACGCCACTGGTGATGCGATGACGGAGAGCCCGCCTATACCCACAGTTCAGAAGAGCCTGGATATCCAGCCAGACCCCACCGTTACGGTTTCGAGTCATACGCCTGACAACAACGAACATTTTCTGGACGAGCCGATAAATGTTCCTAGCGATCTGTTACAGGACGCCCATCCAGTGAGTGACATCTATCGGCGCCATTGGTCCATGATACGGCAATGTTTCAACCGTCATCGCCCTATTCAAGATATCTACAATTTCCGACTGACCGACCTCGCCCGTCTACGTAGCTACGTGGAAGCCACCTTCAACGACCAAACTACGGCCTTCAGATTGAATCTGGCGTTTGGTTATGTGCTGCAGCATAAGGAGACAGTCCAAGTCCGATACTTTTACCCGAGCAGAAACATCCAGGTATTTGACCAACCGTTTACCATCATTAACCGAGTGTCGCTAGAGACGATGCTGGAGAAACTGGACACCGTGGATCCCTTGGAATGGGCCCAACAACAACGTCCCAACACCAAGTGGACAGTGGAGAAGCTGACCAATGTTACGTTTTTCATTACCAAGCTGACCGACCACCCCATCGGCTGAATGCTTCACCCATGCACTGATGAATACCATAACATGCCGTACATACTCTATATGTCTACATGCTGATCGTTGACTTGAGCTCAGTAAACACACCTAATGTGACGGTGCGTTAAATAATAAAACATGGTGTTTGATATTTCAATTTGTTTTGCTGTGAACATACCAAACATGCCCAGGGCGGCTCCCCCAGCCTGGGTATGATGTAACATTGGGGATAATAAACTGTATGAACATTGCTGAACTTGTTGTTATTCACGACAACGGCTATCCGATTGTACAATACAGAACATATATTCTATAATACAGGACATATATGGTACAATACAGGACAGATATGGTATAATACAGCACAGATTTTGTATAATACAGGACATATACTGTATAATACAGGACAGATTTGGTATCATACAGAACATATATTGTATAACACAGGACAAATATGGTACAAAACAGGACAGATTTGGTATAATACAGGACAGATATTGTATAACACAGGACAGATATTGCATAATACAGCACAGATATGGTATAATTCAGGACAGATATGGTATAATACAGAACATATATTGTATAATACAGGACATATATGGTATAATACAGAACATATATTGTATAATACAGCACAGATTTGGTATAATACAGGACAGATACTATATAATACAGTACCGATTTGGTATAATACAGAACATATATTGTATAACACAGGACAAATATGGTACAAAACAGGACAGATTTGGTATAATACAGGACAGATATTGTAGAACACAGGACAGATATTGCATAATACAGCACAGATATGGTATAATTCAGGACAGATATGGTATAATACAGCACAGATATGGTATAATAGAGGGCAAATATTGTATAATACAGCACAGATTTTGTATAATACAGGACATATATGGTACAATACAGGACAGATATGGTATAATGCAGCACAAATATGGTATAATAGAGGAGAAATATTGTATAATACAGAGCAGATATGGTATAATACAGGACATATATGGTACAATGCAGGACAGATTTGGTATAATACAGAACATATATTGCAGAATACTGGACAGATATTGTATAATACAGGACAGATATTGTATAATACAGCACAGATATGGTATAACACAGGACAGATATTGTATAATACAGCACAGATTTAGTATAATACAGCACAGATTTGGTATAATACAGGACAGATACTGTATAATACAGGGCAGATTTGGTATAATACAGGACATATATGGTATAATAGAGAACAAATATGGTACAATACAGGACAGATTTGGTATAATACAGGACAGATATTGTATAACATAGGACAGGTATGGTATAATACAGAACATATATGGTATAATGCAGGACAGATGTGGTATAACACAACAAAGGTGTGGTATAATGTGTGACAGATATGGATGGTCCATCTCTACACCAAATACCTTCCTTCACTGCCCCAAAATGCCCACTTTCACTACTACTCCTACTGATGACGTCACCGATGACGTCACAGCTGACGTGAACATCCCTCAAATCGGGATGTACACCCCGAGACCTACAATATAACACCTCCCACGAAACAATCGGACGAAGGATGGTCCCTCTCTACCCCAAACACACCTTCACGCACCCCCAAAATGGCCACTTTACTTACTACACCCAACTGCGCATGCGCAGATTGACGCGACTTGCACTTAAAAACACGCCATTCTGACTCTATCCCACACAAGCTTCACGTTGACACCTCCCACGACCCATTTGGACCCATAGTGGTCCATCTCTACCCCAAACACACCCCCACATGCCCCCCAACATGCCTGCTTTCTATACTACGGCCAGACTGCATTGCACACGGACGAACCATTAGTCGATACATTACAAACTCCACGGGAGCTTCAAAATAAGACCTCATACGACACCATAGGATCATAAGGGGCTCACCTAGATCCCAAAACGTCCACCCCGTATGGACCTATACACCCATAGCCATACAGTATAGGCCTATGGGCCTACCCAGGCCTCGGTGACTTTTTCCAAAAATTTCACCGTTTCGCTTCGGGACCCTTCCCATCGTGTTCTAAATGACGAGACGTGAAAAACAAATCCAAGCAACCCATATCACAATGAACGTGTGTGAATTTCCCAGGTTGGACCTATACCCCCCATAGCCAGCCTATGGGCCTATATACAGACCTCGGTGAGCTTTTCCCTAAAATTTCACGGTTTCGCTCCGGGACCCTTCCCATCATGTTCTGACGTGAAAAACAAGACCAAACAACCCATATCACAATGAACGTGTGTGAATTTTCCAGGTTGAACCTATACCCCCATATAGCCAGTATGGGACTATATGGGCTATATGGTACTTTTCCTAAAATTTCACCGTTGCGCTCCGAGACCCTTCCCATCGTGTTCTAAATGACGAGACGTGATAAACAAATCCAAGCAACCCATATCACAATGAACGTGTGTGAATTTCCCAGGTTGGACCTATACCCCCCATGGCCAGCCTATGGGCCTATATACAGACCTCGGTGACATTTCCCAAAATTTCACCGATTCGCTCCGGGACCCCTCCCATTGTATTTTTCTCGGCGAGACGAGAAAAACGAGACCCCACAACCCATAGTAACACCCACAAAAAAATTGACCATCCCCCTACCCCATACAGGCATTTCCCCTTATATTGTATAATACAGACCCCTATTGTAGGGGTAAAGTCCGTGTTCCGCTTTTTATAGTTTCGGAAAAAAATCCTAATTTTACATGCACCCACTCCATTGACTTGATAGGCAGGGGACCGATATTAGCCCTTTTGGCTAGAGTTGATAGGGGTTTTCCCCTATTTTAGGGCTAAAGTCCGTGTTCCGCTTTTTATATTTTCGGGGACAAATCCTAATTTTATATGCACCCACCCCATTGACTTGATAGGCAGTCCCCGATAAGCCCGGGGCACGATATTAGCCCTTTTGGCTAGAGTTGATAGGGGTTTTGCCCTATTTTAGGGGTAAAGTCCGTGTTCCGCTTTTTATATTTTCGGGAAAAAATCATAATTTTACATGCACCCACCCATGACTGAATGGCCCTAGAGGAGCGCTTCACTTTGACACCTCACTCGACCCATTCAGTCCACTAGGGACCCACCCCGGTCACAAAACGTCTATTCCCATACTCTTTTTAGGCATTCCCCGTATACATTAACATTGGAAGTCACTTGGTTGACATGGGACTACTTTCTGTTCGCGGAAGTGACGGCATCACCACCAGACCGCGGAAGAATACAAAGGTTACAGGTTGCCGGAACTACTTTTGACCTCCACGTGACCTTGAGCTGGTGGCGCCCCCTGGCGCCACAGACGCCACAGAGGTGAAAGGCGATGTGGCGTCCCCTATACCTTTAACCTGGAAACAGCGCCCCCTGGTGGATGCAAGAGTTACCTCCCTGGAAAACAGACCCGGATCGGGTTGCTCTATACTACTGAGATGTCATGCTGAAGCATTCGTGTGGGAGCATCCGACTGGACTAGTGTAGAGTGGAAACTCCGTCCATCTGCTCATGCACAGACAGGGAATTGTGAGAAAATGGCAGTTGAATGGATGTTTTGTGATGGTCGAGATAGACCAATATTGGGTGGAATGTACTGAAATTTCTTATAAGACTTCCTGTGAAAAGGATAACGTTGAGTGTCGTGGGCAGACACCGCCTTAAACATAGAACCTATTCATATTTCATATATCAAAATAAGTCCATGTATCTCAGGAATATTTTCAGGCAAATACATTAAACTGTCGGAAAAAATATTGACTAACTGACCTGCACTCAGCAACAACAACAACGCCGACATGTTGACTGCTTTTCGACACAATACACAAACTTCTCCTTACGGCTCAAGTATCCACTACGCGAATGAGATGTTTATATTCACCATGACGTTGTCAAGTGACTCCATGAGCTCCCCAAAAAGTGGAAATCGTATGACCAACGCCAGCTCCATTGTTGTCATCTCTCATCTGTCATTGTGCCAAAAATTGTTTCTAAATGATAACCTCATTCTCAACTCATCACCAATTCTCCACTAAATTTCATAATTTTTTTCTAAATTCATTTATTCTGATTTTCTATCAACCTTCAGGCGGAATTTATATCAAAACAATCTCCAAAAATGGCATTTTCAAGTTTACAATGAAGTTCTAGGGGCAATTCCACTCTGTGACATCTGCAACAGGGGGATTCTCCATCGTCTTTTGTACGAAACTGTGCACACCAACCTATTGGTCCGATTAGACCGTGTGAGGTCTTATATTGAAGTACTCGTTGGGTAGCGTCGGATTGGTCTCGTGTGTAGTCCGGTTTCATCATTCTGCGCATGCGCAGTCTGACCGTAGTATACAAAGTGGACATTTTGAGGGTTCGTGAGGGTGTGTTTGAGTAATTGAGGGACCATTCTTGATCCTAATAGGTGGTGCAGGTGCTAGGTGTGTAAGCCATGACTTGAGAGACGGCAACGTCATATGTGATGTCCTTGTTGACGTCATCAGTAGAAGTAGTAGCCAAAGCGGGCATTTGGGGTGTGAATGGACGTGTTTGAGGTAGGTCCTTTGGTCCAACTGGGGTATCATACTGAAGCTCTCGTGGTGTAAACCACGACTTGAGGGATGTCACTGTCATCTGTGACTTCATTGATGACGTCGTCAGTAGGAGAATTAACGAAAGCGGGCATTTTTGGAGTGGAGAGGGACGTGTTTGGGGTAGAGATGTACAATTCTGGGCCCGAATGGGTCGTGTGAGGTGTGAGTTTGAAGCTTTCGTGGGTTGGAGTCAGACTGGGGTATTTTTTATTGGACGTTGTGTCAATCTGCCCATGCGCAGTTGGAGTATAGTATAGAAAGATTGTATTTCAATGGACGTTTTGGGATAGAGATGGACCATACGTGATCCGAATGGGTCGTATGGGGTCTAATTTGAAGCCCTCTTGAGGTAGCGTCGGATTGGACTGGTGTGTAGTCCGTTTTCATCATTCTGTGCGTGCGTGCGTGCGTGCGTGTGTATGTGAGTATGTATTTTGTGCCAATCGAGGACTTCATGTTGAAAAGGCGCTGTTCATATACCTCCAATCGAGTACTATCCTCGTTTGACTACATTGGAAAAGCGTCTCTTTTAAGAGAAGTTTCATAATTCCTTATAGGAAACCCTTTCCAATATGAAGTTTTCTCTGTAAGAAACGATGATTAAACAGAGAAAAAACATCGTTGCAACATGGTTGCACACTGGCACCAATGCTGCATGACGATCGCTACAATGTTGCAAAATAATGTCCTCTTTTACCACCAAATACATGTACGCGTGTGTGCGTAGGGGTCAACAGCGTTAGGGCGTCACTGCGTGAAGACGGGTGTTGGATGCGATAAGGCAGCTGTTGAGGGTGATAGCTAATACTGTTATATGGAAAATGGAATAGGTCTTTGGATTATGGACGCGGATATTCTCTAATGGACGACGGCTGGATTATGAATGACGGACTAGACGCTTGTAGCTTGTAATTATGGCGGGGGGGCCAATAACATCACTTTCAAGGGGAGGTAACTCTACTCTCATATTCATCCCAACCACACCAGTATGCGTGAGTTCATGAGTTCTTGAGTTAGACGTATAGTAATAAAAATCAGTCTATCATTACAACGTACATTATATGACATATCAAATTGTGATGGTCTGATATTTAAAAATAATTGTACACTTTCACCAAGTTAGTTGTAATTATGGAAATTTGACGGATGTTAATCTTGACCGGACTATTTTCCTATATAGGGAGCGTGCCAGTGGCTTAGACACTAATGTACAACTTGGTATGAATGTCGCACAACATAAAAAAAGTTCTATTGAACAGCGCGCAGTGATATCACTGGAAGAGCCTCACTGTTTTTGTCTGCTTGTGTTACTTTTAAAGAACCACCAAATATGAACTACAGTCGCAGTGTGTATGCGATGTCCTTTCGAGCGTTGTATTATTATGTATTATTTTCATCTCGATAATACTTACTTGTAAACGTTTTATATCACATTTTTATCAGAAAGGACAAGGTGCAATAATGGGCCAAAATGGCCCCGCCTCGGATTCATTTTTAAACACACGGATTCGAAAGAACATGTTATCGGGCACATTTATCCAGATTTTCACAGATCCATGGTCAGATTTGGATTTTAATTACAATGTTTATTATGCAAGTGCGCATGCGTCTACGGTATGGCGTCTACGGTAATATGGTGGAGGTCGGGGTCGATGTGAATACGGTTCGCGTACTACTAATCACCAGCGCCGAGAACTTTGATATAAAGCGACAAGCGCGGAGAAGGAATTACCTTCCAGAAAATAAACGGAAAGGAGCATCAAAATGAACGTTTATACGGGTTATAGCACACAGAGATCCATGCACGTCGCATGTGATTATCAACCGCAGGCTTTATTGATAGGAACAGTTGTGGCTAATTATCACTGTGTTAACTGCAGATGAAATATTTAAAAAACACATAAATTAAAAAAATTGTCTGTTGAAAAAAAGTATATTTGGTATCAACTTTTGATCCAATTAGCAAGATATTCGCAGCGGTTGCCGTGATCTGATGTATGAAATGTAATGAGATTGAAGGGTCATTTATTATGGTGATGTTGTTTTTGATGTAAACAAGATGTGTATCATCCTGAAGAATATCTTGAAATTAACAACTCACAGCAAGCTAAAAAAGTCACCTACATATACAAAGCCAAATTTTCACATGTTGGTACTGTAGCGGATTTTAAGGGCTAAGACCCCCTATTGGTAAACTCGGTATAACCACTAATGTTCCTGTATGCTGCCACCACCTATTTTTCACATAAAACAGGAAAGTAACTGGATCTCTTGTATCCTAAATATTTCTTCTTCTCCGGAGACGCCGCTACCAACTGGATTCGGATCGTAACCTTTACCACTGCCTCATTCCCCTTGGTGCATCGCTGTCGCTGTATATGGATCCTGTCTTTCAGCCTACTTCAACACAGATAGCAATGTCTTGCAACTGGTTAAATGGTACCGCTCTCAATGTAACCAACAAATTGAATGTTAGTATTGTACCACTTCAGGGTATCTCATTTTTACACTACTGATCCAACGGTAACAGTAACCAACTTCAGTCCAATTTCACAGTTTAACAAATACATCGGTTTTATTTCTGGATCACTTGAATATATACAGTTAATTCAGTAATCAATTTGATTAGTCCTCATTGGTAATTTGAATGAATCAGGAAATTCTATGCTGTAATGCTTGATTGATATTCTTCTGGTGACACTTGGTAAGAACTGATAATATGGCGAAAATTGTCAGAGAACCTTAAAACTCCTTAATTATGTCCGCTTGAAACAGGAAGTACCTTTGCTGTAATCCTCAGCAGTACCAAATGGTTCATGTAATTCTACATTGTTCATGTAACCCTAATGGTTCATGTAACCCTGATGGTTCATGTAACCCTAATGGTTCATGTAACCTTAATGGTTCATGTAACCCTGGATGGTTCATGTAACCCTGGATGGTTCATGTAACCCTAATGGTTCATGTAACCCTAATGGTTCATGTAACCCTGGATGGTTCAAATAATTACTAACTTATTATTTCCTATCTTCTTTGCTTGCTTGCTTGTTTCCCAGCTTGCTTCCTAGCTCCTATTAGGTCCTTCCTTGTCCAGACTCCGAGACCGACTGACATTATGGGCACAATCGCGGCCTTATATAGTACACGGTTGCTAGAATGTTGCTAACCTATGACAAAAATAACATGGCCTAAATTTAAAGGATTAATCTGATTGGCTGACAAATACGTATGACCGAAAATCATGACGTCACTTACTACAGAGAGACACGATAGAAGCAAACATGGCTGCCGACAACTGCGCAAAAACCAAGGAGAGTTTAGCACTTTTGAGCGGCCAAAATATGTCTCAATTTTGACGAATCATATGCTATATTATATATAGTTTTGAAGCCCGTATCCTGAACTTGATTGTTATGACAATAACTTTGAATGGGAACGCTTGAAGACGGAGGATGGATTAGCAATGTTCCACCGAAAAATGACACTTCAACAGAAATGTCCGAAGCGAGAAAAACCGAACGTTTTTCTGCGCTGTCAGGAACATTGACAAACATACCACGGGAAACCATACAATCACAGGCTATATAAAGCTCGACAAGGTAAGCCGAATATCCATAATTTAAAATGTTATAATCTAGCAGTGCCAAAGATATTCCTAAAGATGACAAATTTAAAGTTACTCAAAACTTCACATCAGCGAACGCTGAGAGAAACAAGATGGCGAATGCTGCCGATCTCGCAGTCTGCAAATATTTGAAAAATCTATACCTTGACAAATACTTTGTCTAAAATATTGACACGTCAAGACAAGCTCCTTACATATTACAAGTCTTAAGTCCTAAAAGGATATCGCGTGATACGAGGTACAAATATTAAAATTTTGCTTTCATTTATCACGAAAAACGATGTTGTTGAGACATTCCTCCATATGTTAGTATATACGCAATATGCCGAAAAAGCTGTGTCGACTTCGAAAATCAACAAGTCCAAAAATACTAAACCTAGCGTATTGCTACTTCAAGACAATGTTCCTATGTATATGTACTTCCTATTTCCAGCGGGAATCTACGTAATAAAATTTATAAAATAGTTAAACTTACAATTCTAGCACGTAGGGGTCAAAACATTCCTTTGACTTTTCTAGATAATTCTCCGTGTGCGCGTGCATAGTCAGCACCGAAGATACTAGAAAAAGATGAGGCTCTAGAGGAGGGAGATATGTTTAGAGTTCTTTTTAGCTAGAAGTTACATTTATCCGTGAAATTCTTAAAAATAATGATGTTTGACCATAAATCAAACATAACCCTATAGTTTATATTTATTACCCTCTGTAAAATATTTTCTATTTTCGCCACACTACCCCCTGCTAAAATTTGTTCGCCCTCGAACAAGAACTATCTTACCAAGTTGTCATCAGAAAATCACAGAGTTAGAATATGTATGACTTGGTCCTGCAATTATTCTGAATAGGCTTAAAGTTCATAAAGTTCATTGTTCTGTCCTTAAAACTTCTACTGTCCTTGTGAGTTATTCATCTAATTTATATATTTGAATTCTGAACTTATTAGAATGTTCGTGTAATTTGAAATACTATATGGTTCATTTATTGTCCATGGTAAAGTTCTTGAGATAGTTCATAAGATAATTAAATCAGATACTCATATGTTCATTGGAAAAGATAGAGAGATAATTCATCACCGCGTTCATTCATATCTCCGTTAAGGAAGAGAGATAATATTTCAATGTCGCGTTCAATTATCAAAATGTTCATCTGGAATCATGGGAACTGTTTATAACTTGCAACTATTCGAACGTCAATATTCAACAGCAAATATGAAACTATTTTCCTCTGCAGGGAAAAGTACTTGAACTTTAACAAGAATAATAACATAAATTTGTCCCTTCGTTTCAGAAGTTCATGCTCGACGTTTGCTTGAATCCATATCGTCAACCTGGTCCCGCTTCCGTTTGCACAGTACACAGTCATCCCCACAGATGGAATTCTTGATTATCTCTTCTCGCTTCCGCCTGCCATCGGGGAAGTACGTTGTGGATATTGTATGCACATGAGCATAATCTTCTCGCGGTGTGACGAGGGTTGGAATGTTAAAACTTTCGTCAGAAGATGTCGACAACCGGTGGTCACCCCCAGCTGTGACTGTAGTCGTGGGACATGCATATTCGAAGAAAGAGGTATTCATCCCGGATGTTGAGGGACCTTCCTCTGGTTTCGAAGGTTTGGCCGTCTGACCTGACACTGCGATCGTGCTTGTGATCAAGGGTTGGGACGTGAAGACTGTGATTGGGGTTGTCGACATATGAGCTTGTGATGTGGATGAAGCCGATGACACAGTGGAATCGAGGGTGCCAATGGGCAAAGATGTAGCAGTTGGTTGGAAAACTGAGGTTACCACCAGGTCCTCGTCGTCATCATCAGAGAAAGATGGCAATGCATCCGGATCTTCACTTAGGCTTGAAGCAGAATGTTGGATGATGGATGCCATTTTGGCGGCAGAGGCAGCAGCCCCCGGCCTCGCAATTCTGTGACCCAATGCCACAGTTCTTCGTGCTGCTGCCTGCTTGAAGAAAGGAATGGTGGCTGTATCTCTAGGTGTTGTCCTAGCTGACGATTCAAGAATTCCATTTGGTTCGTCCCGAACTGGTGTCCCCGGACTACCTGGTGCCTCCGGTCTTGAATTTACTTTCTTCCTTGGAACCTTGTTCATGGACTTCGTCCACGGAGCCCGCTCGCACTCAGCCAGATGCTTTACGTAGGAATCTTTGTCTTCCATTTCCAGTTCGCACCATGGACACATATGCATCGGATTATTCAGTCGCACTGGGCACTGAGTTCGATGACGATACAGGCCCTGTCGATGCTTGTAGTTCTTTCCACAACCTGAACACTTCAAATCAGACATCGTCACTGTAAATTACAGAGATAATTTTGATGAGTTTCTCCTTCTATTTTCTGTGTTAATATGTTACGTTCAGTTTACAATAAAGTTTTATTTGTTCATAATACTGTGTCACCAGTTCTTGTATATGGTTCCCTAACCGTTTATTTTGGCTACTGTCCAAGGTTGGTAAGTGATACCCTGATATGGTTTCATGCGATCAAAATGCACTACTTTTGTCCGAGATTGCCGATTGAGCTGCACACGGTACACTGTATCATCAAGCTTGCTGATGACTTGGTACGGGCCTTTCCAGTTGCAAGACAGTTTTGCAGTAAGGTTCTTCTTTCTGGTGCTGTCATATAACCAAACCAAGTCTCCGACCTTATATGGACTTCCATGTTTCCGTAGATCATAATTTTTCTTCTGTCGAACAGTGTTTTTCTTTTGTGTCTCCCTGGCTCTCTCATGTGCAACTTCTATTCGTTCTCGTAGCTGTTCCGCATACTCTGTATCTTCAGTAGTTACCATATCTGGACCTCTTCCAGTTATCAGATCCAGTGGCAGTGGTGTTTCTCTTCCCATCATCATCATCATTGGAGTCTCTTGAGTGACATTGTGAATTGAAGATCTGTATGCCATGAGAGCAAAAGGTAGCTGTTCATCCCAGTCCCTCTGATTTTGCTTCACCATCATTGCAAGACGATCCTCTAAAGTGCGGTTGAATCGCTCGACCATTCCATTTGACTGTGGATGGTAAGGGGTTGTACGGGTTTGATCCATATCCAGCAGTCGACAAACTTCCCGGAAGAGCTTAGATTGAAAATTTGACCCTTGATCCGAGTGTATTTGTTTTGGAACTCCAAATCTGCAGATAAACTCCTTGACTATCTTGTCAGCTACTGTTTCTGCTTCCTGGTTTCGAATACCATAGGCCTCTGTCCATCGTGTGAAGTAATCGGTTGCCACGAGGATATACTTGTTTCCCTTGTTAGATTTTGGTAATGGTCCCAATACATCAACAGATATCCTCTCCATCGGAGCTCCAACTTGGTACTGCTGTAAGGGTGCACGTTGACGCCTAGGACATGACTTTCGAGATGCACATGTGTCACATTGCCTACACAACAGTTTGATATCCTGTCTCATTCCATACCAGTAATACCGATCTGAAATTCTGGTGTAAGTCTTCTGGAGTCCAAGATGTGCTGCGGTCTTCGCTGCATGAAGTTGATGGAAAACCTCTTTAAGCAGATTCCTGGGTAACACCAATAACCATCGATATCCGGATCCATCAGCTGATTCCCATTTAAGATGAAGAACTCCGTCAATAAAACTCAGACGATTCCATTTTGCCCAATAAGCCTTGGTGACTTTATTCTGAGATGAGATCTTTTCCCAGGTTGGTTGTTCGACAGATTGGCGTTTAGCAGTAATTATCCCCTTCAAATCTGTATCACACTCTTGTGCCTCCTTTAAACGTTCATTTGACCAAAGATCATCAGTTAAAGCTGCTTGAGGCTCGGTGACTAATTTCTGCTTCTGTTGTCTTGTTACAACATTAACATGTCTTTGTGAACTATTGCTGTCAGCTAACTTAAAGTTCTTACGTTTCCTAAATCCTCTCTCCTTGTAACTCCAGCACTTTGGTACCCACTTGACCTTAGTTATTGTCGTTTCAATAGGCCCAGTGTGTTCTGTTTGGACTGTGACACTTCGTTGTCCCATTTCGGGCGCCAAGATAGGAAGAATAAGGTTACCATCAGGTTCTTTATAACCCAACTTTTCACACCATTTACATGGCCTTCTTGACAGAGCATCAGCATTGCCATGTTGCTTTCCGGATCGGTGTATAATGTCAAAGTCGAAGGTGCTCAACAGGCCCAACCAACGTGCAATCTGTCCTTCGGGTTCTTTGAAATTCAGCAACCATCTAAGAGCGCTGTGGTCCGTCCTTATAGTGAAGTGTCGACCTATAAGATAATGCCTGAAGTGTTTGACAAAAGTTACTACTGCAAGAAGTTCCCTCCTGGTGACACAGTAGTTCCTTTCAGCTTTACTGAGGACCCTGCTTGCGTATGCGATAACCTTTTCTTGGCCACCTTGGTTTTGGGACAAAACAGCTCCAATACCATATCCACTGGCGTCTGTATCAAGAATGAAATCCCCATGAGAACTGGGATAAGCTAATATAGGGCTGTTCATTAACAGATGCTGTAACTTTCGGAAGGAAGTTTCGCATTCTTCAGTCCACAAGAAGTCTCTATTTACTTCTGTCAAGCGATGCAGGGGTCTTGCAATTTCTCCAAAATTCTTTACAAATCGTCGGTAGTAAGATGCTAAACCAAGAAAACTTCTTACTTCATGTTCATTAGTCGGGGTTGGCCAGTCCTTGATAGCCTTTATCTTCTCTTCATCAGTAGAGATACCTTCAGCTGATACCACATGGCCTAGGTAACCCACCTTTTGCTGGAATAAATGACACTTCTTTGGCTTTAGCTTAAGATGAGCTTGTCGCAGCCGCTGGAATACCTTCCTTAGGTTGTCTATGGCTTCATCTAGTGTTTTCCCAAAAATGATGACGTCATCTAGATATACCAGGCAGATGCTCCACTGATATCCCGCTAGTGCCATTTCCATAAGTCTTTCGAAGGTTGAGGGAGCATTGCACAGGCCAAATGGCATGACCTTGAATTGCCACAGTCCACTCCTGGAGGTAAATGCTGATTTTCTCTTTGCATCCTCATCTAAATCTACTTGCCAGTATCCGCTAGCCAAATCAAGGGTAGAAAACCACCTGGCTCCATGGAGCGAGTTGAGGGAATCATCTATTCTGGGCAGAGGGTAAGCATCTTTAACAGTTACATTGTTTAGACGTCTATAATCCACGCAGAATCGGGTACTGCCATCTTTCTTGGTCACGAGTACAATTGGAGACGCCCAAGGACTGGTTGATCTTTCGATAATACCTCTGTCATACATATCCTTAATTTGTTTGTCAGCCTCCTCTTGCTTCTGTATTGGTAGACGTCTTGGTGCTTGTCGCAATGGAGGAGCATTTCCTGTGTTGATGGAATGTTTCACACCCTCAGCCCTGCCTAAATCAGCATCATCCTTTGCAAAGATATCTGGAAATTCCAACAGCAATGCTTTTACCTTGCATTTATCCTGAGGCTCCATCTTCTCCGTACTTCTTTCATACACAGATTTTAAATGTTCTGGTAATTTTGACTGCATTTGACTAACATTGCAGACATGCTTGGGAAATGTGTCTTCCACTTCCTTTTTGATAATTTCATCCTCTTGCTTCACTATTCCAGAAGTTGAGATAATCGGGATCATTACTGCTATGGTTGTATCCTTGTGTAATATTTCAGGGTCAGTTCCTGTATTAATGACCCGTAATGGGAAAAATTCCCTCTCTGTATCCACAAGAGTTCTACCTATGACCATATGTGCATGTTTTTGTTTATTTGCCAAAGGTTCACATATGGCCCACTTTCCCAAGATCTCCTGGCAAGATCCTGTGGACTTACTCGGGATAATCATTTGTTCACCAGGAGGAATTGTTACAGTCTGGGGAACTATTAGACGACAATATCCTGTTTCTTCCGGTTTTCTGGTACACAAAATTTGTAACCCTTCACAGGTTATACTTCTCCTCTGAAGATGAATTTCACAATTGAATTTCATTAAGAAGTCCATTCCGAGAATACCATCGTTCTTGATATCTGCCACAACCATCTTTAATTTGGTTGGCTCAGGCAATATCCCTGGATCCAATTCACACATCCCGATGATACTAAGTGGCGTATGGTCTGCAGTAAGCAACTGGACATCAGTGGGCTTTATTTCCGGTTGATCTTTCAGGGGTAAACGGAATAGCACTCTCTTTGATAGAATTGAAACACAAGCTCCAGTATCGATTAGAAATGAAAACTGAATGTCCCCTATTTGAACTGGAATATAAAGTCCACTCTCAGTTCTTCTCTCTCCCACCTCTAGCACCGGAACATTATATCCGATCTTCGCTGTCTTCATCAGGTGAGCTGCAGAACAATCACTTATATATGGTTCTTCTTTTATCTTCGAAAGGTTCTCATGTCGTTTCCACGACTTTATTTGGGGCTTTTCCGGCTTTACAACCTCCCCTTGCCCCTTATGGTCGGTTGTTCCCCGTTTCCCGACTGTGTCTTTCCCGTGGCCTTCCTGTTTGAACAATTCCGGCTGTAGTGTCCTTTTTCGTGGCACATGTAACATTCTATGCTGGATAATGGACGTCTTTCCTTTGGTTGCTTGTATCCATTGGCCATGGTTTCACCAGTTGGTACCTTCTTCAACATTTCCTCTAATTCCCTAATTCTTTTCTCTAGTTCCCCTTGAGATTTCTCCGTGACTTCCCTAACAAATTTCCTTGAAGGAGGTCCGCCTCTTTGCTCTTCTATTTTGCGGTATCCCTCAATTTCTAGGGCCAGAGTAACTGCTTGCTGAAGATCCTCGGGTTTGCCTTGATACACCTGCATTCTCATCTCTGCATCCTCCAAGGCGTCAATGAAATGTGTTTTGGCAAGTCTCTCTAAGTGATGAGATGTCATTCCTGGATAAGCAAGTGTTGCAAGCTTACGGATTGCCTGTCCAAGCTCCCGTAGTGTTTCCTTGTTTTTACGTCTTCTACCCCGGAGCTCTGCGAGGTACAACTCAGCTTGGTCACTGGGTCCAAAACGAGAGCTGAGGATGACTACCAATTTGTTGAAGTCTTGTTGTTCCTCATCTGTTAGAGTACAGGCTAGTTGTCTTGCAGGACCATGCAGATGAGCAAAGAGATAATCAGCTTTTTCTTGTTGGCTCCATTGATTTATCCGAGAGATCGTTTTGAAAACTTGATAATATTCTTTCCAAGAAGTTTCCCCACTGTAACTTTCAAGCTTCATCTGGCGATGACTTTGAGGACGATACACGTGAGCAGAATCGCCATGTCCTCCTGACTCACGTGGAGTCGGTCTCGGAGTGGGATCTCCATTTTCGTCCTCTTCATGATGAGTTTCGAAATTGAAGGAAACTTCAGGGTCTATGTTTTCCATTTCTGCACGACGTCTAGGCATGGTCTTCTTTGATTGGCTACAGCTTTTAATCCCACCGCTGCCACCAAATTGTAGCGGATTTTAAGGGCTAAGACCCCCTATTGGTAAACTCGGTATAACCACTAATGTTCCTGTATGCTGCCACCACCTATTTTTCACATAAAACAGGAAAGTAACTGGATTTCTTGTATCCTAAATATTTCTTCTTCTCCGGAGACGCCGCTACCAACTGGATTCGGATTGTAACCTTTACCACTGCCTCATTCCCCTTGGTGCATCGCTCTCGCTGTATCTGGATCCTGTCTTTCAGCCTACTTCAACACAGATAGCAATGTCTTGCAACTGGTTAAATGGTACCGCTCTCAATGTAACCAACAAATTGAATGTTAGTATTGTACCACTTCAGGGTATCTCATTTTTACACTACTGATCCAACGGTAACAGTAACCAACTTCAGTCCAATTTCACAGTTTAACAAATACATCAGTTTTATTTCTGGATCACTTGAATATATACAGTTAATTCAGTAATCAATTTGATTAGTCCTCATTGGTAATTTGAATGAATCAGGAAATTCTATGCTGTAATGCTTGATTGATATTCTTCTGGTGACACTTGGTAAGAACTGGTAATATGGCGAAAATTGTCAGAGAACCTTAAAACTCCTTAATTATGTCCGCTTGAAACAGGAAGTACCTTTGCTGTAATCCTCAGCAGTACCAAATGGTTCATGTAATTCTACATGGTTCATGTAACCCTAATGGTTCATGTAACCCTGATGGTTCATGTAACCCTAATGGTTCATGTAACCTTAATGGCTCATGTAACCCTGGATGGTTCATGTAACCCTAATGGTTCATGTAACCCTGGATGGTTCAAATAATTACTAACTTATTATTTCCTATCTTCTTTGCTTGCTTGCTTGTTTTCCAGCTTGCTTCCTAGCTCCTATTAGGTCCTTCCTTGTCCAGACTCCGAGACCGACTGACATTATAGGCAAAATCGCGGCCTTATATAGTACACGGTTGCTAGAGTGTAGCTAACCTATGACAAAAATAACATGGCCTAAATTTAAAGGATTAATCTGATTGGCTGACAAATACGTATGACCGAAAATCATGACGTCACTTACTACAGAGAGACACGATAGAAACAAACATGGCTGCCGACAACTGCGCAAAAACCAAGGAGAGTTTAGCACTTTGAGCGGCCAAAATATGTCTCAATTTTGACGATTCATATACTATATTATATATAGTTTGAAGCCCGTATCCTGAACTTGATTGTTATGACAATAACTTTGAATGGGAACGCTTGAAGACGGAGGATGGATTAACAATGTTCCACCGAAAAATGACACTTCAACAGAAATGTCCGAAGCGAGAAAAACCGAACGTTTTTCTGCGCTCTCAGGAACATTGACAAACATACCACGGGAAACCATACAATCACAGGCTATATAAAGCTCGACAAGGTAAGCCGAATATCCATAATTTAAAATGTTAAAATCTAGCAGTGCTAAAGATATTCCTAAAGATGACAAATTTAAAGTTACTCAAAACTTCACATCAGCGAACGCTGAGAGAAACAAGATGGCGAATGCTGCCGATCTCGCAGTCTGCAAATATTTGAAAAATCTATACCTTGACAAATACTTTGTCTAAAATATTGACACGTCAAGACAAGCTCCTTACATATTACAAGTCTTAAGTCCTAAAAGGATATCGCGTGATACGAGGTACAAATATTAAAATTTTGCTTTCATTTATCACGAAAAACGATGTTTTCAGACATTCCTCCATATGTTAGTATATACGCAATATGCCGAAAAAAACCGTGTCGACTCAAAAATCAACAAGTCCGAAAATACTAAACCTAGCGTATTGCTACTTCAAGACAATGTTCCTATGTATATGTACTTCCTATTTCCAGCGGGAATCTACGTAATAAAATTTATAAAATAGTTAAACTTACAATTCTAGCACGTAGGGGTCAAAACATTCCTTTGACTTTTCTAGATAATTATCCGTGTGCGCGTGCATAGTCATCACCGAAGATACTAGAAAAAGATGAGGCTCTAGAGGAGGGAGATATGTTTAGAGTTCTTTTTAGCTAGAAGTTACATTTATCCGTGAAATTCTTAAAAATAATGATGTTTGACCATAAATCAAACATAACCCTATAGTTTATATTTATTACCCTCTGTAAAATATTTTCTATTTTCGCCACACTACCCCCTGCTAAAATTTGTTCGCCCTCGAACAAGAACTATCTTACCAAGTTGTCATCAGAAAATCACAGAGTTAGAATATGTATGACTTGGCCCTGCAATTATTCTGAATAGGCTTAAAGTTCATAAAGTTCATTGTTCTGTCCTTAAACTTCTACTGTCCTTGTGAGTTATTCATCTAATTTATATATTTGAATTCTGAACTTATTAGAATGTTTGTGTAATTTGAAATACTATATGGTTCATTTATTGCCCATGGTAAAGTTCTGAGATAGTTCATAAGATAATTAAAATCAGATACTCATATGTTCATTGGCAAAGATAGAGATAAATTCATCACCCCGCGTTCATTCATATACTCCGTTAAGGAAGAGAGATAATATTTCAATGTCGCGTTCAATTATCAAAATGTTCATCTGGAATGCATGGGAACTGTTTATAACACAGGAGCAGGCTGAAAAGTCAGTTAAAATGGCTCTCACTTGCATTTTTGAAAGATGACGTCATGCGCGGAATTCATAACGGAAGATAGCCGACGAGCTCAGCAATCATCGTGTCAGTTTTCATGTCATTTCAAGAAGTACTTTTTTATATATTCCAAATAAACCGCGAAAATTGTCCGATAACTGGTCGGATACCCGTAATCTTTGTATGGCTCCGACCATCGTCCATATTGGACAGATCCACATTTGTTTGACATATTGTGTACGTTGCTGTCCTCTCACCGTGACGGGACAACCACAGTTATAATCATCCATTCTCAGCCAATGTTCACTAAATTTGCATTTTCCCGGCATCAGCAAAATTAGCCCAAAGCTAAATTCCAAACCAACGAACAATGGTGACTGCAATTTGACCAGTTCAAATGGGACTGTTCTGGATGCAAGACGGTACATCTTCGGGAAATTTATGACCTATTCCAAGGTTCTTAGCGTTACATGTACATGATCACGTCAGGGCATTTGCAGCATTTCTGTTCTTCATTTAATACATAGTACTGTTCATACGCCCGATGATATGTACTTTTGTTGCTAACATTATGCAAGTTTTGTCGTTAAAAAAATAAAACTGAACGTACTTGTAGGCCTACTCGTTTGAAGCAGCAGACATTATAAATTTAGTTTACCTACATTATGCATTGAAGATCAACCATTGAAACGCGGAAAACAACGAATTATGTCAATTATACAGTATTTTCGCCTGCATGTTGTCTGATCGTACTATTCTTGTTTATCTGATGATGCTAAACAATAATGATCTTGTGAACTTTGGGATAGGCCTAGGTCATAAATTTTCTGAAGATGTACCATTTTGCGTTCTGGATACGTAAATTAGTATAGATGTCAAGAGCGTGAGCCAATCAGCTATCGACATTATGACCTCGACCAATACACGTCACAGAATATGAATATTAATTCAGCGGGAAACAGTTTAGTTCAACCAATGGGCTACACAAAATATGTAAATGAGCTGTCTGACCTCGTTCCAATCTGGCGAAACTCGGTCACCAGCAAACACGTTTCACGGCTGGATTTTTATTCCGCAACAAATTTCGCTGAACTTCAGAGAATAACTCAGCTTTTTCCATTTGCGCACACTTCGCCATCCATAAGATGGCTTGCGAATCGTGTGTCTCCATTATTGCGGAGCGATATCCGGTACTTTACGGGATTCTGTTCGGCCTTCATCCGGCGGAGAACAGACTTGAGAAATCTGATAAATTACAGGTTTCCATACCACTTCTGAAACAGATATTTCCTGGGCTTACAAAATATATAGGTATGTATAACTTTCGTATCATCCAAGAGGTGTGGTGGATCTGAAATTTTGAACAAATAGTTCATCACATGACTCGAAAATGGCGAGTTACGTTGGGGTTACGTCGGTAGACTTTAGCTGATTGGCTGACGAAGTCACGTGATATTGATTTATGGAAATTCCCTCTGGCAGTTGCCGAAAGTAGGCTGAACATGGATACACACGATCCCAGGGTCAGTCTTACCGCGTATAGATGACCGAGATGGTTACAGGTTGAGCTTTTTCCACTCATTTTCCCCGGACTCTGTACATATATTTCCTCTGACTTTTATGAGGCGCCGTTTGTGACAATATTGTCAACGACAAATATATAGAGTTAAAACCAAAAAATAAAGTCGCCGTTTGTGACAATATTGTCAACGACAAATATATAGAGTTAAAACCAAAATATAAAATCGCCGTTTGTGAAAATATTGTCAAACACATATATAGTTAAAACCTTTGTAAATATATATAAAACGAAATAAATAGGGCCTATATATAAAGTCATTTTTTTTTATTTTTATAAATATTTTTTTAACATAATTAACGATAGGAAGTTAAGACGTTAAATGTAACGTAAATATAAAGTACACGAACAAACTTAAAATTATAGAGTAGAATGTGTAGAGCGCGCGAGTGATACTGGTTAATCAAAACTGCAACTGGGTTCTGAAGCGAAACTATGACAGCGGTGAAAGCCACTCGCATGTCACAGATGTGGCGAATCAAACAATAAGCTCACGTACCTGAACATATATCAGTTCACTGCCATAGTGATTTAGTAAAGGCCTATTCCAATTTTCAACAATTACTGTTGTCATTTACAATCGTACTTCAGAGTTATCACATCAATTAGATATAAGTACATCTACTTATAAATCAACATAAGATATCCTAGCCTGCAGCCAATATCATTGCCTGTCCCTTTGATGTTCAATCCACGATTCCGCCGGCCAAGTCGCTGGTTGCTATTTGCCGCATAAAAACATCAACAGAAGTTGAAATAAAACATGCGCAATAACGATGTATTAATTATGCACAGCACAAATATTAGGCAATTTGAAATCATACTGAATATGAGCATATTTCATTGATCAGAATATGACCATTGATAGCTTAATTATAGGATTTGTAATTATATTGTCGTTTTTGTATATTTTATCGTTTTTCGATAATTTCCGCATTTCCAAACAAGACGAAAATTTGTACTTGGTATAAGTACAGCGAATGTGGAAACTAATGGGTCATGAGGAACCGGTTGCACCATGCTTGTATCATCAAACGTACCGCTCTCAAATTATGAAAGAACCATTGCGTATACTGTGGGAACCACCAGTGTGG
>JAVTVY010018826.1:0-77813 GCA_036873755.1 Hanleya hanleyi | reverse complement strand
AATGAATTACCAAATTGATATATTTATTGTGTAGTTCACGTCTAGTCAAACTGTTATTGCAAAATGTGTATTATGACGTTAAACGTAAAAGAGCGGACAGTCAAAATTATGACGTCACGCTTTAATTCAAACATAGCATGACGCTACGCGTCATGGCTCAACATTGGAAAAATATTCTATTCGATATGACGTCAGTGTATGACGTAGCGCTGTAAATTTGGAATATATCGTATGAACGTTAAATTCAAAGTCATTAAACGTCTGATGAGCCACCGATGATGTGGTGAAACCGGTAACGACGAATTCCAGCTGTCAGTGTCATTTTATTTTATTTTATTTTCTATATATATATATATATAGGGATGAAAAGCACAAAACAAAATAACTCATGCAATTCTGCCCAGAACACAGTGATGCCTGTTTATCTCTATATCTGACAAAGAAAGCAAAAGCTACAGAATATCTTATTATACCTTTCAGGAAAACCATGATAGTAATTATCGCCGGAAGCAGCTACATTCATAGACTGGAGAGCAGTATCATCCAAAATTCCATACCGGACGCTCGGCTCGATTTTCGCACTGGCCAGGACATTCGGTTTTTTGGCATTGGAGGAGCCAGAGTCCGGACTTTAAGAAAATCCGAAATACTAGAAAATCTCCTTTTGGAGACAAAGCCTGACCTGCTTATCCTTCATATTGGGGGAAATGATGCGGATTCCTTCAGAAGCGCATCTGCCATTTATCATGATATCATGGATTACGTGGATGTACTCAAAACAAAATTCCAAATTCCAAGGATCTTCGTCAGTCAATTCGTCTTTCATCGGGTAACTCGGCACATTTCGGTCAATTCATATAATACCAAAATTCAAAACCTCAACAACCTACTAAAAACAAATAATAAGGCCACTTTTTGGAGACACAGAGGCCTGATCCGACCTCAAAATGAAATTTTACTAAAAGATGGAGTACATCTCAACCATTTAGGCCAGAAACTGTTCTACCGGTCTATGAAGCGGGCCCTTGGAGTAGCAGTAACTCAACGTCGACAATACCTGAACTGATCGCCATCTACATCACCTACCACCGACCACAGATCACCGACCAATAGGATCAAGACCCTTCAAACTCCAAACGAACCACCCTGACCTAGCCATTTCGGTGGAATCCCAAAACCCACACCTTGACCACGACCAATCAAGGGAAAAAAGAACAGCTTCTACATTCAAACCAAATCGAACAATGCCTATCACAACCACGGACAATCGAAACCATACTCACTGAAGACAACACAGATCAGACGTGCCCCACCTGAGATGCCACCGATGTAACGATTGCCCAATGCAAATATGATCCTTTGACTTTCACTCAATATAGGACGTAGACCTGCCGTCCTGTACCCCAATACACACTCCAAGCAATTGTTACAGGCACAGATTTCTGGAAGAACCCGCCTATGGTTCTCCCAGTTTTTTTCTGGACGGCTTTGTGTGTACAGAGGGGTACAAAGACAAAGGATTCACTCACGCGACTACAATATACAATGAACACATACTTACCTATATAACCTAATCAAAAACCAACCGATGAACCTGTGCATAGACAATTCTCCTATTCTATTTATATCTCCATCCGCCCATTCCTTGTTATTTACTTATTTATTTATTTATATATTTATTTATTTATTTGTTTATTTGATAATACGGCGCTTGTAAACATCTTTAACGAACTAAGAAATGTAACGTGTAATTAAAATAAAACATTGAGTTGATGGGCTGCGAAATCCGTACGGGAAGCGGCCCTTAAACTGCAATTTCAATCAATCAATTGATGTCAATTACAGGCAGAGATTTCTGGAAGAACCTACCCTGTTCCCAAGGGCGTCGTTAGGGAAGTCACCTCGAAAAATCCTGAAGACGCCTTGGTTCTCCCAGTGTTTTCTGGGCGGCTTTGTGTGTACGAAGGGGTACCAAGACAAAGGAATCATCCACGCGATTACAACACATATTTATCAGCATAACCTAACCAATAACAGACTTACCAACTTGTACATAGCGACACTTCTTTACTTGTATTTATATTTCCCTCTGCTCTCTCATTGTTATTTATTATTTAATTATTTATTTTAATATCTAGTGCTGCAAAAGATCTTAAATTAAGGAAGAAATGTACCGTGAAAGTTAAATAAAACATTGAGTTGATGGGCCGCGAAATCCGTATGGGAAGCGGCCCTTAAACTACAATTTCAATCATTGATGTCATTGAATTGAGAACGATACTAGTACCTCTATCGAAACGTCTTCCTGAATAAACTAGAAGTTGTTATCCATAAGCAATTTGTTTATTTATCTACTGGGAGAGGGTTAATCAGCTGTGACAAATCCAATTATCGGCTTTATCTGAACTGTGATTTTGTGGGCTTCTTCACAATTCGACTCGAGAATACTACCGCCTTATAAATAGCAGTGTAAATTGACTCCAAAATGCCGTATTGTGCCGCCTACGGTTGTACAAACGAGCAGAAAAAAGGTTGTGGGGTGAACGTCAAGATGTCCATTTATGTCCTCTGTATATAGATCATCATTTTCGATTAATTATACAGCGATATACGCGATGGAGTAATCGCAAATCTACAGCTTAATATATAGTTCAGACAACTGCCCGCAGGAGACGGTCGCCTGTTTGACGTCACAAGGTCACGTGACGCCTAAGCTCATTAACGGGTTAACTGGCGAAAATTGAGCTACAGGTCTTTAATTAAAAAGGCTTAAATACGCCCACAGGGGACAAGGAAATTAAAAAAAAAAAAAATTCTTAGTTAAGTACTAATTCTTCTGACACATATTCCAGAGAAAAAAAAATATTGATAAAAATCCGGGCTTTGCCATTTAAATTATGGTGCCTCCATTCCAAGAATATTGACTTTGCTTCGTATTTCCAATATTGGATTTGGTATATAATAATAAAGAAAATATATATATATATCTACATTGTATATATATTTGTCATTCTTAATTTATCATAGTGTTTGATAAAATACAGACGGAAGAAGTTCTTATGAGAGGGCCTTGCATAATGCCAACTGCCCAAACAGATTCCTTGATTTTCACTTCATTTTTTTGTCGATTTTGGCCCATAGCCAATCAACTGATAGAATTGCCACTGCTGGTTTATCTCCTTGCTCTATTGTGCAAGTTCCCCATTTTATCAACATGAAGAAGGAAGGCGCGTATCAGTTATGTACATCATTGCACAAGCCTTCACGCAACATCCTTGCGATTCAGTACATCGATCCACTGGCTTGATTAGTTATATTCATGTGTATAAACATCCTATATGTAATGTAGAGCGCACCGTAACCTATGTCGTAACGCAGAGTGCATCCGAGATATCATTCTCAAAGAGAGCCGTGTCTACCCGCGGGAGACCAAAGCGACTCTCATGTAAACTGGTGACATTTTTGAATCTCCAATCTCAAAGCGAGGCAGCATGACATCATTCTCAAAGCGAGCCGTGTCTACCCGCGAACTACTTCCTGTATTAGATAACTCGCTTTCACGGCCAAGTATACATACCGACAATAATTTATTCGCGATTGATATGCTCCGAAACGGAAAGAGTCATTTCCCAATTATATAGCCCACGTTATGTTTAGCAATTCGCTTCTAACTCGGCGGAGTCAGCAGGTCAGTGACAAGCCAGATAATCATACGCCGCCTACTCACCCCCCAAATTTTGGGGGGATGGCTCCCATTTACGCGTGAGACTCTTTCTCGCAGTAGGGAGTCTCGCGAGACGAGAACGCCGAGATATATGTCATCACTTCGGCTTGTCCGAAGGTAGCCGAAGTTTGTAATTGTGACGTAAGCAGAAAGACGCTGCGCCATTGTTGGTTATTCTGTTCAGGCGGCTGTAAAAGCTGTGCATGTTTTGCAAGATTGTGGCATGTGCAGATTACACCTCAAGTCTGTAAAACGGTGTCGTCCAAGTTAGTGGAACAGATGTTAGCCGATAGCTGCAGTGCTGTGTGAATTTACACCTCCCGACTGTAAAACACTGTCAAGTGGAACGGATGTTAGTCGATACCTTATGAATTATACCCTTGCTGTTATGCAACTTTGGGGGTAAGTTCCACATTACACATGTTATAGCATGTTAAGTAATAACTCGAAGTCGCTTATTGAGTTATAGCATATTATTTTATTTTTCATGAAATTTAATATTTTTATTCATACATTTGTCAGATATTGGTAAACATGGTAATTACAATATTGTGAATTGATGGATATGATGTACATGGTAACTTGAGTAGCAATGGTACATGTAACCGTTAATAATTAATCTAGAGCATTATTATGAATAGAATGATGGATAAAATGTTACATGTTGAAAACTGAAATAACCATGGTGACATCAATTAATCAATAGCGTCATTCCATTGTGAACACTACTTCACGGTCTTGTTATTTGAGAATGATGAGAATCAGTGCCTTGAAACTTTTCTGGGCATACAACATAATATTGTGCTTCATGCCAACAGAAAAAAATTTCTTGTATATGCAATATTTTATTTTTGGCACTTCTATCGCACCTGTTCTGGGGCCATTTACCCATCTAAACATACCTGGTCCAGCAGAAAACTGGAAAAATAAATTTCGGAGGTACAAATATCTACCTTACAATCATATAGAGGTTGGATTATTTTGTTCTGCCTCATATTAAAGCCACTGTACTTTACCCTGAACTGTAGTATCATGCTAGAAAACGATTTGGAAATTCATTTAGATACAGAATACTGGTCAGCGGTAAAGATTTTATCTTAAGAACGTTATCATGTCTTGCTGTCGTCATTGAAAACTGCAATCTAATTAAAATTAAATCCTATCTTCTCTCCATTTTGGATATGTCGCTTGTATGATCTAACAGGCTTGCAGTAACTCGCGTGTTAACCAATCCCGAGAACGCTTCATAGTACTTTGAAGTGAACATTGATGACAAAGAATTTTTGGTTGGCTCAGCCGAGTTAGCCGGCTCGCTGGCGGGGTGTCTTTTCATGTTGCCGCGGTCCCGACATTGTAGCACCACAGTACGGGGTAGATATATGGACTGATCTTTGGTGTAAACATTGGGGTAAATGGACACAGTGAACCTATCTCCCCTCTCCGACTTCAAGTGGATTAGTCCAGATGCGACCATAATGCTATTAAATATACATGGTACGGGCGCTCAGAACACCAAATTCAATTGAAATATGTAAGATCCTAAATAGCGACATGTACGATTGGGGAGCATTGATTGTCTTTTTGAATTTGGTGCTAATACTGTTATGTGGAAAATGGAATAGGTCTTTGGATTATGGACGCGGATATTCTCTGATGGACGACGGCTGGATTATGAATGACGGACTAGACGCTTGTAATTAATTTATTAAGATTGTGAAAACTGTTGATCGCTTCTCTCTTGCAGGAAACAATCTTACTTTGTTTAAATTTTCATTTCATGCATTTTTTGGAAGTGATACTAACTGACTGTCCAACGAAAAAGGTCTTCCGTTTCTTTTGTGGGGCACGGCTGAATAATAAATGTCGGAGCTGAAAAGTAACGAGACGTCAGAATCCACATATAGCAAATTCGTTATCGCGAACATTTAAAGCAATAAGATGTTCGGGTCAATTCTGGCATTGTGGGCGAATATCATGCTAATACACGAGACATGATGAGATGCCGCTATTGTATGACTTCTCTGTGACAAACAGAATACGTAAGTATGGTATCAATATACTCAAGTATACCTTATCTTGAGATATAGCTTCAAGCGAAAGCGCTTTCAGTAGTGAAATTATTCCATTAGAGCTAAATTCATATTCAATATTTAATGATTCTCTCTACCCGGTTCATTGTATATAGTAAAATGGCAAACAATATCAAAATGTGTACCCTTAGGTGAAGTCTGTCTTTCATTCTATTAACACAAATGAACATTCATCCACCAATGCATTCCTTTAGCCGGCCAAATTACACAACTGTACCTTTATGATCTGTTTCGTTGAGTCTTCATATTTAATGATTGTAACAAAAGCAAAAGGCCCAATGCATTTAATCTTTTGATGTTATCTGCAGACGAAGTTTTCATCAGTTAAACTTTTCATTGTAATCTATAACTCGGCATCAGCTTGGTTGGTTCTGTTTCAATCATACTAGGTAGATAGGTAGTCATGGCTATTTGCTCTTGTTATCCTTTAGAACAAACTTCGGGAGATATAATATAATTACTATCAACTTTGGGAAATACTCGAGGTAGATAATAAATATCACACACTGATAGGAAAATTCGATCTTCCGCTTTAGCATCCAAGTTGGTTAAAGGAATTTTATCAATATTTTTTTTTTCTCTGGAATATATGTCAGAAAAGTTAGTACTAACTAAGAATTTAAAAAAAAAAAAATTCTTGTCCCCTGTAGGCGTATTTAAGCCTTTTGGCAGCTCTATTCAGCTCCCAGTCAGATATGCATATTTGTGGAATGAAAGCGAGGCCGCCAATCTGTGACGTCACAGACGCGAGAGCTCGCTAATGACAGGTAGCAATTTAGTATGGATTACATACTGGGAGAGATTTCTTTTAGTTGCATTTAGAAGTTGGGAAGTAGATAAATAAACAAATTGCTTATGGATAACAACTTCTAGTTTATTCAGGACGACGTTTTGATACGGGTATCGTTCTCAAGGCAATGACATCAATAAATAAATAAGCAGTATATATTCATCTCCAGCGCGTATGACCTACAGATCCAGGAACCCCACCGTGCCTTGAAGCCTTGTTAATTAATTCAGCCATCTCCACAAGTCTAATCCTGTCCTATTAAATATTTCTCACCTGGTATAATACTGTTGGTATCATACTGCTGACATTTACTAAAGGAACTGTATATATACTGCTTATTTATTTATTGATGTCTACCAGCGATATTAAACCCTAAGCTCCCCATTAGAAATCAGATATTCAAGTCCTTAATAAATTTTATCAAAACTGCTGGCTATTATTCCAGTATTTAGCACTTCCCTCGTGCATGCGATTTTTTTTCTTCCCCAAATAACTACTGGTACACCAAGTACTATGACACGATGTGATAGAGGCGAAATAATTCTTTCGACTTCAGCAAAGGGTATGGTTGCAGCGGAGATACTGAGGGCCGTGTGCACCATAGCCATACAAAACATTATGGCCATAATAAACTATCCATATATACCTCCGGCCAAAATGTCACCGACATATTTAGAAATAAGATAGGCATGGCAACAGCGGAGTTACCTTGATACCGAGGGCCGTCTGTTCCACTGTCCTACAAAACAAACGATGGCCAAATCTAATTGAATGCATTGCAACAATAGCACGGCCAAAACGCACATGGCGAGCAGTATTCGGCATAAAATACAGGAAATGGTGATGGCGGAGTTACCTTGATACTGAGGGCCGTCTATCTCATTGTCCTTCAAATACTTTATGGCCATCAAACGATAATGTATACGGAAATAATACCGAAAATAAACCCAACGAGAATAAGGGAATGGAAACCACCGATCAGTTCTATAAAAATGCCAAATACACCATATTCTTTGTTTTCCTCAAAACCACTGCTTAATGCTGCAGAGAGTCAAAACAATGACCGATTTACTAAAGATTTCATTTTGAATGGAATAAGACTTATTCTTGAGAATAATACATTTGAATTTGGGGAAGGTAATTACCGGCAAACGTTGGGTACTGCTATGGGCGCAAAGTTCGCTCCAACGTACGCAACACTAGTTCTGGGCTTTCTTGAGCACAAATTGTACGCAAAAATTGAGCAAACTCATGGAGAAGAATTCAGAAAATATGTTCATGACTCATTCAAGCGATATTTGGACGATTGCTATATTACCTGGAACACAGAAAAGGGTGACATATCAATATTCTGCGATCTGCTCAACAGCTTAGACCCAAACATAAACTTCACACTAGAAACACACAGAGACCAAGTTCCGTTTTTAGACATATTACTGATTCGCAGAGGTAATAAAATTGTCACTGATGTTTATTACAAAGTGAGTGATACGAAGCAATACCTAGACTATAACTCCTGTCACCCACGTCACGTCAAAAAACAGGTACCGTTTACTCTGGCAAGACGAATTTGCACTATCGTAACTGATAGTGAATTACGACAGATGAGATTATCTGAACTAAAAATGTCCTTGATCAAGGGGCATTATCCAGTAGAAGTGATAGATATAGGAATTGAAAAGGCTCGGAAAATAGATATTGAGGTACTCAGATCTTGTGGTCAAAGTAACAAAAAAGATATCTTGCCATTTATTTGTACTTATAATCCAAACAATTTCAGCTTCTTTCCGGTAATTCAAAATAATCGAAATATGTTGGAGTCAAATGATCACCTCAAAAAGACATTCAGGAACACCACCATTATAAACGGTAAACGACAAGGACCGAATCTTAAAAAGATTCTAACCAGGGCGAAATTTATCCCTCGCACAGATTCCACTTTCAAAACGAGTAAATGTGGCGATACACGTTGCAAAAATTGTGATCACCTTATATTGGATAGCTCTTTCACATTTCATAAAACCAATTATACATTTCGGATTAATGCAAATATGAACTGCAATTCTCGGAATTTAATTTATGTAATGGTGTGTAGCGGTTGCAATAAGTACTACATAGGTGAAACAGGGGATACTTTGCGTAATAGATGTCGTGTACATCGACAGCAAATTAATACGCCTCACCTTCAACGTTTGCCTGTTACAAAACATGTAGCTCAATGCGCCCGGCATTTGGAAATAAAATTTAAAATATTTCCTTTTTTCAAAGTGCCGGTTGATGACCGGACTAGACGTGAAGTGAATAATTGTAATTGATCGTCTCTATGTTAATCCGATAGTTTGCAAACTTAACTCACTGTTAATACTCTTGTTTAATTCTCTCGATTGTTCAGATTGTTTATTGTCTGTAATAATACGGGATATACTGTGAATGATGTATTGAAATCCGTCGATTGTTATATTGCCATGTATGAACTTGTTTAACGTTAGATATACTGTCGCTTAGCCTACAGTATCCAAGTCAATATTACATGTGTGTATGTATAAATAGGCGTAATTTATTTGATCGAATAAAGCTTTGATAAACCGTCGAGACACGGTGAAACTAGTTAGCCAGAAATCAAACCAGTTGACTTCGTCATGATTTTTTAACAATATTATATTTGCCGCACACAAAGGCAGTTTCGCTGCATTTATTTACTGTATATATATATATATCTCAAACTGGAGATATTCTGAGAAATCGAGTGACTGTACATAAACATATTGAAAAATGACAAATACTTCAGAATACAGAAGGAAACATTATTTCGAAAGAAATATAATTGCGTCTTAAATGAATTACCAAATTGATATATTTATTGTGTAGTTCACGTCTAGTCAAACTGTTATTGCAAAATGTGTATTATGACGTTAAACGTAAAAGAGCGGACAGTCAAAATTATGACGTCACGCTTTAATTCAAACATAGCATGACGCTACGCGTCATGGCTCAACGTTGGAAAAATATTCTATTCGATATGACGTCAGTGTATGACGTAGCGCTGTAAATTTGGAATATATCGTATGAACGTTAAATTCAAAGTCATTAAACGTCTGATGAGCCACCGATGATGTGGTGAAACCGGTAACGACGAATTCCAGCTGTCAGTGTCATTTTATTTTATTTTATTTTCTATATATATATATATATAGGGATGAAAAGCACAAAACAAAATAACTCATGCAATTCTGCCCAGAATACAGTGATGCCTGTTTATCTCTATATCTGACAAAGAAAGCAAAAGCTACAGAATATCTTATTATACCTTTCAGGAAAACCATGATAGTAATTATCGCCGGAAGCAGCTACATTCATAGACTGGAGAGCAGTATCATCCAAAATTCCATACCGGACGCTCGGCTCGATTTTCGCACTGGCCAGGACATTCGGTTTTTTGGCATTGGAGGAGCCAGAGTCCGGACTTTAAGAAAATCCGAAATACTAGAAAATCTCCTTTTGGAGACAAAGCCTGACCTGCTTATCCTTCATATTGGGGGAAATGATGCGGATTCCTTCAGAAGCGCATCTGCCATTTATCATGATATCATGGATTACGTGGATGTACTCAAAACAAAATTCCAAATTCCAAGGATCTTCGTCAGTCAATTCGTCTTTCATCGGGTAACTCGGCACATTTCGGTCAATTCATATAATACCAAAATTCAAAACCTCAACAACCTACTAAAAACAAATAATAAGGCCACTTTTTGGAGACACAGAGGCCTGATCCGACCTCAAAATGAAATTTTACTAAAAGATGGAGTACATCTCAACCATTTAGGCCAGAAACTGTTCTACCGGTCTATGAAGCGGGCCCTTGGAGTAGCAGTAACTCAACGTCGACAATACCTGAACTGATCGCCATCTACATCACCTACCACCGACCACAGATCACCGACCAATAGGATCAAGACCCTTCAAACTCCAAACGAACCACCCTGACCTAGCCATTTCGGTGGAATCCCAAAACCCACACCTTGACCACGACCAATCAAGGGAAACAAGAACAGCTTCTACATTCAAACCAAATCGAACAATGCCTATCACAACGACGGACAATCGAAACCATACTCACTGAAGACAACACAGATCAGACGTGCCCCACCTGAGATGCCACCGATGTAACGATTGCCCAATGCAAATATGATCCTTTGACTTTCACTCAATATAGGACGTAGATCTGCCGTCCTGTACCCCAATACACACTCCAAGCAATTGTTACAGGCACAGATTTCTGGAAGAACCCGCCTATGGTTCTCCCAGTTTTTTTCTGGACGGCTTTGTGTGTACAGAGGGGTACAAAGACAAAGGATTCACTCACGCGACTACAATATACAATGAACACATACTTACCTATATAACCTAATCAAAAACCAACCGATGAACCTGTGCATAGACAATTCTCCTATTCTATTTATATCTCCATCCGCCCATTCCTTGTTATTTACTTATTTATTTATTTATATATTTATTTATTTATTTGTTTATTTGATAATACGGCGCTTGTAAACATCTTTAACGAACTAAGAAATGTAACGTGTAATTAAAATAAAACATTGAGTTGATGGGCTGCGAAATCCGTACGGGAAGCGGCCCTTAAACTGCAATTTCAATCAATCAATTGATGTCAATTACAGGCAGAGATTTCTGGAAGAACCTACCCTGTTCCCAAGGGCGTCGTTAGGGAAGTCACCTCGAAAAATCCTGAAGACGCCTTGGTTCTCCCAGTGTTTTCTGTGCGGCTTTGTGTGTACGAAGGGGTACCAAGACAAAGGAATCATCCACGCGATTACAACACATATTTATCAGCATAACCTAACCAATAACAGACTTACCAACTTGTACATAGCGACACTTCTTTACTTGTATTTATATTTCCCTCTGCTCTCTCATTGTTATTTATTATTTAATTATTTATTTTAATATCTAGTGCTGCAAAAGATCTTAAATTAAGGAAGAAATGTACCGTGAAAGTTAAATAAAACATTGAGTTGATGGGCCGCGAAATCCGTATGGGAAGCGGCCCTTAAACTACAATTTCAATCATTGATGTCATTGAATTGAGAACGATACTAGTACCTCTATCGAAACGTCTTCCTGAATAAACTAGAAGTTGTTATCCATAAGCAATTTGTTTATTTATCTACTGGGAGAGGGTTAATCAGCTGTGACAAATCCAATTATCGGCTTTATCTGAACTGTGATTTTGTGGGCTTCTTCACAATTCGACTCGAGAATACTACCGCCTTATAAATAGCAGTGTAAATTGACTCCAAAATGCCGTATTGTGCCGCCTACGGTTGTACAAACGAGCAGAAAAAAAGGTTGTGGGGTGAACGTCAAGATGTCCATTTATGTCCTCTGTATATAGATCATCATTTTCGATTAATTATACAGCGATATACGCGATGGAGTAATCGCAAATCTACAGCTTAATATATAGTTCAGACAACTGCCCGCAGGAGACGGTCGCCTGTTTGACGTCACAAGGTCACGTGACGCCTAAGCTCATTAACGGGTTAACTGGCGAAAATTGAGCTACAGGTCTTTAATTAAAAAGGCTTAAATACGCCCACAGGGGACAAGGAAATTAAAAAAAAAAATAATTCTTAGTTAAGTACTAATTCTTCTGACACATATTCCAGAGAAAAAAAAATATTGATAAAAATCCGGGCTTTGCCATTTAAATTATGGTGCCTCCATTCCAAGAATATTGACTTTGCTTCGTATTTCCAATATTGGATTTGGTATATAATAATAAAGAAAATATATATATATATCTACATTGTATATATATTTGTCATTCTTAATTTATCATAGTGTTTGATAAAATACAGACGGAAGAAGTTCTTATGAGAGGGCCTTGCATAATGCCAACTGCCCAAACAGATTCCTTGATTTTCACTTCATTTTTTTGTCGATTTTGGCCCATAGCCAATCAACTGATAGAATTGCCACTGCTGGTTTATCTCCTTGCTCTATTGTGCAAGTTCCCCATTTTATCAACATGAAGAAGGAAGGCGCGTATCAGTTATGTACATCATTGCACAAGCCTTCACGCAACATCCTTGCGATTCAGTACATCGATCCACTGGCTTGATTAGTTATATTCATGTGTATAAACATCCTATATGTAATGTAGAGCGCACCGTAACCTATGTCGTAACGCAGAGTGCATCCGAGATATATGTCATCACTTCGGCTTGTCCGAAGGTAGCCGAAGTTTGTAATTGTGACGTAAGCAGAAAGACGCTGCGCCATTGTTGGTTATTCTGTTCAGGCGGCTGTAAAAGCTGTGCATGTTTTGCAAGATTGTGGCATGTTCAGATTACACCTCAAGTCTGTAAAACGGTGTCGTCCAAGTTAGTGGAACAGATGTTAGCCGATAGCTGCAGTGCTGTGTGAATTTACACCTCCCGACTGTAAAACACTGTCAAGTGGAACGGATGTTAGTCGATACCTTATGAATTATACCCTTGCTGTTATGCAACTTTGGGGGTAAGTTCCACATTACACATGTTATAGCATGTTAAGTAATAACTCGAAGTCGCTTATTGAGTTATAGCATATTATTTTATTTTTCATAAAATTTAATATTTTTATTCATACATTTGTCAGATATTGGTAAACATGGTAATTACAATATTGCGAATTGATGGATATGATGTACATGGTAACTTGAGTAGCAATGGTACATGTAACCGTTAATAATTAATCTAGAGCATTATTATGAATAGAATGATGGATAAAATGTTACATGTTGAAAACTGAAATAACCATGGTGACATCAATTAATCAATAGCGTCATTCCATTGTGAACATATTCGAATGGATTAATTCAATTATACATGATTAGTATCGTTTGCGAAAAACACAATTAATTGTAATTCTAATTATTTCAAATTCGGTGTATATTCAAATGTACATGTACATGCATTACATGGAAAGAGATATTGAATTAATAATTTCATTATCAAAATCAGTTGTGATTCTAGCATTTCCAATTCAGAGTTTTATTGTTGAAGTTCATTGGCTGTTCAATATAGTAAAGGGCAGGGAGTTATCTCCCCTTGATGGAACTAAATGCTAGTATGCGGAACTGTCTCGAAACACCCTACCGTAGTCAAATGAAATTGTTATAGCTCATTCCTATAATAGTTCATGAATATTATGATTGTAAACAAATGCAATTGTCATTGTGTAATACTTTTATCCATGATAACATTGCGAATTTGTGATTACAACATGGAAATTGACCAATTACTTAATTGTAATTGCAGGAACTCTGGTACTATTAAAAAGACCCACAAGTAGCTCACATATACCTCGTTTGAGTCTTGATTGATGTCGATGAGTGATGACTGATGTCAATGATTGATGACTGATGTCGATGGTTGATGACCTACTTCATTACATGGTGGCAGCGGTGGGATAGTCCATTAACTGTTCCCCCAGAGATGGTTGCAGCAGCAGTAGTAGGAAAACCGCAAATTCCTTGGAAATCAGCAGTGTGTGATTGGAAGGTTAACGTGCAACCACCACGCAGTTAACGTGCCTTGGTATGACGTGCAATGACGACGCAGTTGTGACGTCCTATTCTGGTTGACATTTCGGTTGAATGGTGATGATAGACTTTACCTGGAGGATAGAGTCAGGACAGTGGTGACTGGACTGGACTATGCTGATGTGACACTGGTGTATAGTGGCGGAGAACTTTAGAGTGAATGAAGTGCTCACGTGATCAGAAAGAAGTCAGATTTTCACATTTGAACTCTAAATTAATTTGAAATTGAATTTAATCATTTTGCAGTCAAATTATTTGTCATATTGATTTACATGTGGTTGAGATTGATTGATTTAATGGCAATGTATGCCTGCTATGCTATTTTGATTGCCACCAACTATTATTGCATGTATCGCCGCTGTACGTCCTCCCTCTCCACGGCCCCCTCTCAGTAAGTTCATATAACTGTTGAACAATGTCGGTTGAGGAACAGTTGGACCAGCTCAAAGCTGAGTTGGCTCGTGAGAAGAAAAGGCATGGGGATGCTCTTGGTGATGCTGATAAGGCGAAAGCCGAAATTACTCGCTTACAGCAGGTGGCTCGTGAACGCCAGGCTAGAGATGAGCAGCAATCTAAGCGCCCAGTGTTTGTTACCTCTCAGCGAAAAATTGAGAGATTTAGGGGTCACCCAGAGGACTCCAATGACCCAACAGTGAGGGAGTGGTTGGCTGATGTGAAAGGTCACATAGCTGCACGGCACATGACACAGCAGGAGCAAGCGGCATATGTTATTGAAAACCTAGCAGGTGCAGCTAGACAGGAAGTCTTAGGCAGAGGAAGTAGTGTGACAAGTGACCCTGGAAAGATCTTCAGTGTGTTGTCCAAAGTTTTCGGAGATGGAGATACTTTGGCGCAATTACAGCAGAAGTTTTTCTCCTACAAGCAAGGGGAGAAAGAAACTTTACTGTCATGCTCATTAAAGTTGGTGGATATATTCGACCAGATAGTTGAATTCGATCCATCATTCCGCAGTTCGAGAGAGAGTACCTTGAAAGGACGACTAGCGGAAGCCGTCCGTGATGAAGCGCTACAACGTGAAATTCGGAGACTAAACATGGAGTTTCCAGAGATGGAATTCTTCGATACCCGAGATCAGGTGTCCAAATGGATGGGTACAACAAAGCGAGTATCGTCGACGAAAACTGTTATCAATCAAGAAGCCACAGCGGTTGATTCGGAGTCCCACCTGAAACGTCAAGAGGAAATCATCTCGACTCAACAGAGACAGATAAATGAACTCTTATCTGTACTCGAGAAATCCAAAACTACTGTAGAGAGAGGTAGGAGAACGTGGACACACGACCAATCGACACCGAGAGCTTGTTGGCAGTGCCATTCTCTGTCTCATCTTCGCCGCGACTGCTCTGAGTGGAAGGCAGAGCAGAAATCCAAACCAAATCCGTTAAACTAGGAAGACCTTTCATGGAGAGCCACATGACGGGTCCAGTAGAAGGCTCAATTCTGCAAAAAGCAGTGGGGGAATGCCCAGAAGCCACAGTGAAGCTGGGTGGAGTAGATGTGCAGTGCCTGCTTGATACAGGGGCACAGGTGTCGACAATTGTGGAGTCCTTCTATAGGGAACATTTGTCTGGCAAGAGTGGTTTGGTTGCAGTCAAATCATTCTTACGCATATATGCAGCAAATGGTGCGGACATTCCCTTTGTCGGTTACGTTGAGCTCGACCTGGGCTTGTTTGGACAGAAATACAGTGATATGTGCTTCCTTGTTGTTAAAGACCCTGTGGATTCGTGGATGAAGGAGAGGAAACAGAGAGTTCCTTGTGTTATTGGATCAAACATTTTCAGAGACTTGCGTTCATCTTCGTGCGCGACATTAGCTGGTCCATGGAAACAGGTTCTAGCTATGTATGAAGAGTTACAGGCAGCAGAGAACAATATTTGTGAAGGTAAAGCAAGGGTACTAGGCGACAAACCTTTGCTTGTGTCAGCATGGTCACTATTGGTAGTTGAATGTAGCGTGAGGCCAGCAACCTTGGTTCCATACAGTGCTGTTGTTGAGGAGAACAATGATGTGACATTGCCAAATGGACTCAAGTTGGGCCCCTCCTGTGTTATTGTGGATAAAACTGGTAGAGTTCCAGTACAAGTTGGAAATTTCAGTGACAATGATATTTATCTTCAGCCAAAGTCGCCAATCGGAATTATTCGTTCTGCCACCCCCGAACCAAATGTTGAAATTGTTGAGGTTGGAGTCTGTGAAATTGAAGTGAGAACCAATACTGAACGTCCCCTTGCATCACTATGTGCACAGAATCTGCTGTCCCGAATGGAAGTTGGTGACAGCATCGATAGTTCACAACGTGCCAAACTAGAGGAGGTGGTCGATAAACATAAGCAAGTCTTCAGTCAATCAGAAGATGACATAGGATATTGCGACCTGGTGGAACACAGAATCCCCACGACGGATGACGTTCCTGTACGAGTGCCACATCGGCGTGTACCACCTCACATGTGGTCTGAAGTGCGAGACCACTTGAAAAAGTCGTTGGATTCAGGTTACAATTACAAGCGTCTAGTCCGTTATTCATAATCCAGCCGTCGTTCATTAGAGAATATCCGCGTCCATAATCCAAAGACCTATTCCATTTCCATATAACAGTATTAGCACCAAATTCAAAAAGACAAAAGTATACATAAACATAGGCTTGTTTCCTGCAAGAGAGAAGCGGTCAACAGTTTTCAATGATGCCGGCAAGACATCATGATGTTCCAAATATCAAATCCGTATCGCTGATCAGTATTCTTAATCCATAATATTCGTTATAGAGTCGTCATCTAAAAATGATGTACCTCAGTCACGCTTTGATTGTGACTGTTCATATGAGTACCATGAGGATCTTGAAGTACATGGGTTCATACGGCCCCTAGCCCCGGGTTAAGCGGAATTAGACACAAGTTACGAAACGTAGCGCCATAGATCTTGCACGCTACGTTCGTATTTTGCTATCAGCATGCGATATGTATCGCCAAATTTGAGAAACTTTGAGTGGAGGCGCTTGGTGGAATAGCCCTGTTTTATAAGTTTCTGCAACAATGTTTTGTGACGTTGATTAAAATCATCACATCTAACACAGGATCTAGCAAATGCTACTAAGCGAGATATGTATACGCCATATGCAGGTCCCACTGGAATATTACTATCCAGAAAGGGATAGTTTACGATGTCGAAATTGTAATCATCTCTTTTGTCATAAAGTCGACGAGAGAGAATGCCCGCTTCATTTTTATAGAGATAGAGATCTAAATAAGATGTGCCTGTAGGGCTATCTGTAGTTTCCTTCAAATCCAGTGAAGGTGGATATATATCCTTCACTGCGTCATTTATATAGCGATTATCCACAGCGAGAAGATCGTCTATATAGCGTTTGGTGAATGAGAAGGAACGGGCTTTGAATGGATCGGTTTTTGAAAGCGCCTGCATATAGTCATATTCATAAGAGAACAGATACAGGTCAGCCAACAGGGGTGCACAATTAGTACCCATTGGAATACCTATATGCTGCTGATATATTGTGTTGCTAAATTTCACATAGATATTTTTAATGAGAAATTCAAGCAACTCTATAAACAAAGAAACATCCCATGAATGATATCTCTTGTATGTAGTCGAGCTAAAGAATGCTTTATGGCTTCCGACATTAATATATCTACGATCAGTTTTCATGAACACAGATACTATTAATGAACTTATACGGTCAATAAGGTCCTCATGAGGGATTGTAGTATAGAGAGTCGAGAAATCCCATGTGGATACATGTCTGTACGGTATGTGACCTTTAGCATCAAGTTCTTCCGTAAGACATTTTGAGTTTTTCAATATCCACATACATTCAACGCCAGAGTTTTTAGAAATAGTGGCGCAATACCTTTCCCAAAATGCTTTTACCTCCTGAAGGGCCCTCGTCAATAGGGTTGAAAGAAGCTTGGTGGTGCAGCTTCTAGAACCAGCTATGAATCTAGCTTTGTATGGTGATTTATGCATTTTGGGAGTCCAGTATATTTTTGGTATGTCGCTATGATTGGTTGGAAGACAAATACCTCTTTCCTTGAGAAACTTTTGTGATTGTTAAATAAATCTTCCAGAGTAAATGCAGTTTGGGAGTAAGTAGACGTATTTGATGAAGATATGTCTACACTCAATTCTTTAACCAGCACCTGGTAATAGTAATATTTACATATGAATATTATATTATTCGGAGCTTTGTCTGCTGGGACTATGACGAATTTACTCTGGAGATTTGCTAGAACTTCTTGCGAATTGAGGTTTCTCAGTACTTGTTTTGCTAGGGGAAGAGAACTTCTGTCAATATTGCGGATTGTTTCAACGACCTTGCTCTTGGTGAGGTCCAGCCAATCAGCGAGTACTGTAGGTTCAACTTTTTCTCGCTTAGACCAATCAATAACGTACTGTTCTAATGCAGTCAGGACTATCTTCTGGTCCGCCTTCAGATTTATTCTTCTTGGCTCTCTATATTTAGGTCCTTTCATCAGGAGTAATTTCAGATCCTTATCACTCACCACATCAAGGTCACCAGTCACAATATGTTTGCATGGTGTATAGATAAAGTTCGACAATTCACAATCACAACTATAGCCTCCTGACGTGTATAAGTTCCAGTCAAACTCCTTGACAGCATTGGAGTAATTGAATATTTTGGTGGCTATAGATTTAGTATACTTATATGAAATGCAAGGAGGTTCTGTGAACTTGAAATAGTTTGGTACAGCGTTGCGTACCTCTGGATCATTCAGGATTCGAGGTAAATTAATGATGTCCAGTCCTTTATCTAAGTAGTTGAGTTTCAAGAAAAGCCGATCTTGAGATGTTTCGATTATGTTCACTGGACGATACAACCGAAAATACGCTATATCTTGACATACTTTACTGATTTTTGATGGTATTATATTTCCTGAAGACGCAGATTGCTGTATATCTCTGTCATTCAGGAGTCGTCAAACCCATATGCTTCTCCCGTGGTGTTAGTTCGAAAGAAAGACGGAGGCTTGCGCATGTGCTGTGACTATCGAGCCCTCAACCTAAAGACTCGCAAAGATGCCTACCCCTTACCCCGAATTGAGGAAGCATTGGATGTATTAAAAGGGGCCAAGTACTTCTGCAGCCTGGACCTTGCACATGGGTTTAACCAACTTCCAGTGGCCAAAGAGGATGTTCAGAAGACTGCTTTTCGCATAGGGACGGGTGGACTTTATGAGTATCTGCGGATGCCATTCGGATTGACAGGTGCGCCAGGCACTTTCATGCGCCTAATGGATCGACTGTTTGGTGATCAAAATTTCCAGACGGTATTAATATACCTCGATGACATATTGGTTTTCGGGTCAACCTTTGAGGAAGTGATTGAACGGCTCGACATGGTGCTCACAAGACTCGGTGAGGCCAACTTGAAAGTAAAACCGGAGAAATGTCAACTGTTCAAGGAGCTCCTCCGCTACCTTGGACACATAGTCTCGGAACCTGGTGTGAACCTGACCCGGAGAAAATATCGACAGTCAAGGACTGGCCTACGCCAACCACCGAAACGGAACTTAGAGGATTCCTTGGATTGGCAGGATATTACAGGCGCTTCGTTCGCAATTTTGCCAAGATTGCCGCTCCTCTACACTCCTTACTGAAGGGACCCAAGAAGAAGGGCAAACGGCGCAGAACAGGTATAGCCCCAGGAATTGGAGCATGGGACTCCAGATGTGACGAATCATTTCAGCAGTTGAAAGAAGCACTAACAACTGCTCCTGTCCTCGGATACCCGGACTTCACGAAGCCCTACATTCTGGAAGTAGACGCGAGTTACTTGGGCTTGGGCGCCGTTCTATCTCAAGAACAGGAAAACGGGCGAGTGGTCTTGGGATACGCCAGCAGGTCACTGCGAGACTATGAGAAAAACATGGATAACTATAGCAGCCGAAAGTTGGAGCTATTAGCATTAAAGTGGGCCGTGTCGGAGAAGTACCGCGACCTACTTCTTGGCACAGAATGTGTGGTTTATACAGACAATGACCCACTCACTTATATTCAGTCGACTGCTAAGTTGGGTGCGACCGAACTTCGTTGGGTTGGAGAATTGGCAAACTTCAATCTCGCCATCAAGCACAGATCCGGTAAGACCAACAAGAATGCAGATTCATTGAGCCGTAAAACCATGCACCCGAAGGAAACTGCATTCCTAGAGGAAATGACCACAGATGGTGAAAGCCTGGTCAGATCAAGTGTGTTACCTAGAGTACTCCGTGAGAGCATCGGCAATGTCGTTCATCAGGTATGGGCTGAGGAGATGAATGTGAGCCCTAAAAGATCACCATCATTACTGCCATCAACTTTGCCGAAACATTCACCTGAAGAACTGTCTGCACTCCAAGCCGCAGATCCACATATTGGGCGAGTGGTGGATCAGTGGGTGAATGGCCCAGTTCCTCGACGCAAGTTACAGCAAGAGTGCAAGGAGGTGAAGAAGTTGATGCAATCATGGGATCGTTTCACTAGCGAGGATGGTATAATGTACCGAACAATCAAGGATTGTGGCAGAACTGTGAGACATTTGTTGTTACCCCTTGTGCTGAAAGAAGAAATCCTTAAAGCAGCTCACGACGAGATGGGTCATCAAGGACCAGAGCGAACACTGAAACTCCTGCAAGGCAGATGTTACTGGAGCAGCATGGCAAAGGATGTCAAAGCCTACTGTGAATCCTGTGAGAGGTGTATGTTGGCTAAGGAAGGCAAACCTGTACGTTCCACGATTGGTTCAGTTACAGCCAGGAAACCATTGGAGATCCTTGCGATCGACTTTACGTTACTGGAGCCTGGAACGAACAATGTAGAGAATGTACTCATAGTAACGGATGTGTACACCAAATTCACTCAGGTCTTTCCAACGAAAAATCAGACGGCGAAAACTGTTGCTCGTGTACTTGTGCAGGAGTGGTTTTTGAAATACGGTGTCCCGCTACGTTTTCACAGCGATCAAGGTCGGAACTTCGAAGGAAAAATCATCGGAGCATTATGTGATTTATACGGTATCAACAAAACGTCTACCGCTCCTTACCATCCGCAGGGTAACGGTAACTGCGAGCGGTTTAATCGAACTGTCCACAACCTCCTACGAACGATTCCTCCGGAGAAGAAACGCAAATGGCCGGCGTTGCTTCCCGAGCTAATCTACGCATACAACACCACTCCGCATGCGACAACAGGATTTGCACCGTACTATCTGTTCTTCGGCAGAGAACCCAGACTACCGGTAGATGCACTTCTGGGAAAACAGAATGACGATGACCCTGAATACGAATGGGTCACAGATCACCAGAATCGGATGTCTGAAGCGTTTCTCCTCGCCAGTGAGAGATCTGAGAAAATGGCACTGAAACAAAGGACTCGTGTGAACAAGCGTGCCAATGACAAAGAACTGATTGTTGGGTCCAGGGTGTTCAGAAGAAATCACTTCTTAGGTCGACACAAAATTCAAGACATTTGGAATCCACTACCATACAAAGTTATTCAGAAGTGCGCAAACAATGTATATGTGATTGAGCCGTTGGAAGGGAAACTTGAACAGAAACGGGTTCATCGTTCTGATCTGCTAGACTCCAGAAGTTTAGTGGACGATATTCACCCAGCTGTTACATACAGACCAACTCCTGTGGAAGTCGAGTCACAAGTGGAATATGACTGTTCGGATAGTAGCGAGTCAGATGATCTCTGGATTGATATGCCAAATGGATGGACTAACCGATACGCTGCAGCTGAGGAGCCACAGGATGGACGGGTGATGGATGTCGACCAGAAGAGAACTTGGTGATGGAGGTCCCTCTGTTGCCTTACCTTCCTCGAATGGTGCACTGGATGCCCCAAGCGGTTCAGTGCCAGATGCGCAAGAACCACAGTGTAGTAGTGACCATGGTGATATAGTAGAGATCAATGATGAAGTCCGTACTCCGGACAAAGTAGGGGAGCCTCACATGGACTCTGATTCTGAAATGGACTGTGATGAGACTGTGGACGTGCGACGGTCAGCACGTTCCACGAAAGGACAGCATTCAAATGTCCATAGACTGCATGTTTCTTCGCTTCAACACGAAGTTGGTGCGAATTCTGTGGATCCAGCAGTGTTAGCTCAGATTAGCCAGACACAACTCTTACTTGTACAAATGTTGGCTGGTGTTAGACACCAATGATCAGGTTAAAGACCAACTATGTAAATAGAATCTAAATTGTATTTTTTTATGTATTGTCGAGGACGCCAATACGAAGTAGGGGAGTGTAATGTAGAGCACACCGTAACCTATGTCGTAACGCAGAGTGCATCCGAGATATATTTCATCACTTCGGCTTGTCCGAAGGTAGCCGAAGTTTGTATCTGTGACGTAAGCAGAAAGACGCTGCGCCATTGTTGGTTCTTCTGTTCAGGCGGCTGTAAAAGCTGTGCATGTTTTGCAAGATTGTGGCATGTTCAGATTACACCTCAAGTCTGTAAAACGGTGTCGTCCAAGTTAGTGGAACATATGTTAGCCGATAGCTCCAGTGCTGTGTGAATTTAGACCTCCCCACTGTAAAACACTGTCAAATGGAACGGATGTTAGTCGATACCTTATGAATTATACCCTTGCTGTTATGCAACTTTGGGGGAACTCTGGTACTATTAAAAAAGACCCACAAGTAGCTCACATATACCTCGTTCGAGTCTTGATTGATGTCGATTGATGTCGATGAGTGATGACTGATGTCAATGATTGATGACTCATGTCAGTGATTGATGACTGATGTCGATGGTTGATGACCTACTTCATTACATAAATAAATGGGCTGTTCCTGTCTGTTGGTTGTTAGCAGAATGTTGCGAACTGAAAAGGAGTTTATTTAGGATCAATTTGCTCACACTATTCACTATACCCCGAAGAACGTTGTACAGATTTAATTATTCAGTGTGCCGAAATAGGACACATGTCGGAAACTGGACCCTGGATAATTTCACCTGGGTAATTAATCCCATGGAGTGTTGTAACGCTGGATCATGGGAAATGTCATATCCATTGGGCTAACTTTCTGTTTGCCACCAAACATGGCAGGCTTATATACTGCATCAAGGAGAATGTTCAATTGGGCTGATTTTCCACTATGCCCAATTGGAACCCACATCGAAAACTGGACCCAGGATAATATCACCTAAGTATTTTTCCTGAGAATTATATTTCCGCCCTGAAAATTAGTGCAATTACCTACTGGGTCCCAGGGACTGTTCTGTTGGATTTATTCTCTTTTTTTTTTAATCGAGATCTACAGTTTCACATATTAATGCCGCTGTTACAGAGGAAACGGGCATAAACAATCACACGAAATTCTGAAATGCCTCCTCCAGAAGGGATTGAAAGTAACGCTAATAATAAATACTACAGGTCATTGTACAGGAAATTACATAAATATCTCCAGCAAGACTGGTTTGAACTTGAATGGGACAGTTCTGGACAGAAAACCGGCATGTAAGACACTACCGAATTATCGAATGTCTCATCAAGCTTATATATGTAATACACTAGTAGTAGGGAAAGATCCAATCTGGTCGCATTGAGGCTCTTTTGTGTGAGGCTGATGACGTTACATCTGATGACGTCATGGATTATGTCGCTTCCGGTGCGAGGTCACCTCCGGATCAAAGGTCAAAGAGCACCTTCGGTTACGTGCTATCCGAAGATGACGTGGCTTCCGGTGTCAATTGATGCATGCGCAGTCGGTCAGTAGCAGAAAAAAGGCATTTGGGTGGACGTTTTGGGATCGAGGTGGGCCATCCTTGGCTTAAATGGGTCGTGTGAGGTGTCATATTCAAGCGCTCGTGGGGTAGCGTCCGATTGAGGTGTGTTGTAATGGAACTGCCATCAATCTGCGCATGCGCAGCCGGGTAGTTGTAGAAAACGGGCATTTGAATGGGCGTTTTGAGGCAGAGATGAACCATCCGTGATATAAATGAGCCGTGTGAGGTGTCATCTGGAAGGACTCGTGGAGTCTGACTGTGGTTGCATTGAAACTGCCGTCAGTCTAACGCGAGGGAGTAAGTTCCCTAGATTCTGTACCTAGTCCCATGTGCAGACAGTTGAGACAAAGAAAGATCAACACGTTCACAGATGTATTTTAGTATTCCTCCATCACATCTCACCCACACTGGTGGAGCCGCGTTGGGCGTGTTTACATGATAGTATGGCCGAAGATTGACACTCCGAATAGCGGATTCTGATTGGACAGGAACAACCGAAAATATGTCAAGCGGATAAGAGGGACCCTGACAGATGCAACATAAAATGACGGCTTCTGATTGGACAAGAGCAGTCGATGATGCATCTGATACACACCATACTATTATGTAAACACACCCGACGCTACTGCTGCCCGAATGCGCATGCGCGGATTGATAGCACTTCCACGACAGACCACATTAGCCTGACTCTCCCACGAGCACTTCAATATGACACCTCACACGATGCATTTGGACAGTAAATGGTCCACCTCGATCCCATAATGTCCATTCAAATGTCTTTTCTCTACTACTGTCCGGCTGCTCATGCGCAGATTGACGGCGACATCAATCTAACTCTACCCGAAAAGGGCTCCAAGATGGCACCCCACACGGCCCGTTTGGATCATGGATGGTCCACCTCGTTCCAAAACCGTCTATTCGAATGCCCATTACTACTGGCGGCACTTCCACTAAAAACCACCCGTCTGATGTTTCCCCATGTGCGCTTCAACATGACACCCCACACGAACCAATTGGACCACGAATGTCCACCTCCAGCCCAAAACGCCCATTCAAACTTTCTTTCTCTACTACTGCCCGACTGCACATTGACGGCAGTTCCACTACAAACCACTCAAATCGAACGCTATCCCACGAGCGCTTCAATGTGACACCTCACACGGCCCATTTGAACCAGTGATGACCCACTTCAACCCCGAAACGTCCACCCAAATACCTTTTTCTAACCGAATGTGACGTTATCAGAGAACAGCCTCCAGGCGACCAGATTGGTCCGTTTCCTAATACTGATACTCGCTGGACTATTAGGAGTAGTGTGGGTGAGATTCTGTGGAAGCTGAAACCGCCTTATAATTTCCATAGGTCTACGCCGTGAATTGCTGGCCTGGATGAACACATTTTCATCATTGGTTGCATTCGGTTGCCCTGTTCTGCTCACTGAAAAGGACATTGAACAATCATACACTGTTTTTTTTAGAAGGAAAATCTCCTCAACCGTAGTCCTGGTTCATCTGATAAAGCCGAACCATGACAGTTTCAAATGCAACGTTGGTTATCTTAAGACGTGCAACACTTTGTTCTCTCTACCACGGCTGATGCAAGAACAGCTATGAGCTAATAAAGTTGTAATCAATTGGCTGGGTCGAGACGTTACGGTTATGTTCAGCCCCCTCCCCTCCCCCTCCCCCGGCCTCAATCATTGAGCTCATTGGCCCAAGACTACCTTTGAATGAAACTGAGGGCTGTTGCTGGTGCCGTTTAATTTACAGTAGTTGAAAGGCGAATTTTTGTGACAGGCGTCCTGGTGGTGTCGGTTTTCTCATACTTGTTTTATCACTTTCGATGACCAAAACTTGTATTAACAGGGATAATCGGCAGCCATCTTGGTTAATTTTCAATGCCAAATGAGTGACCTAATCGGACCATCCTTGCTAAGTTTCATTCTAGTATCATAAGTTGAACGTTTGCATCTGAAAATCTCTGTTATGCACTTCAAATGTTTACCATAGTAAGACAAGCGTTCTGAGAACCTCGTCTTGTGGGATGATCCGCTGAAGCTGCTGCAGCATTCAAAGCATATATGTAGAGCAAACTTTCCAAGTACAGGTATACATGTAAAATTTTCCTAACAAAAACCTTATCATTGGCAAATTACTATGTCGAAACCCTCAAAATTTGAGCAAAAAATAGTATTTCATCTCATAAATAGCACAGGCTCATTCGCTCATCATATGAGACATGTTTAACAAGTTTCATAATCATCCAATGAAACCTGACAAATTCAGTTAACTTTTCAGTACATTTTTGTCTAACAAAAAACACTCTATAATTGGCAAATTACTAAGTCCAAAGCCTTTTAATTTGGGGAAAAATTCATCTCATAAATAGCACAGGTACACGCTTTAATCATATGAAACATGTGTATCAAGTTTCATAATCATCCAATAAAACCTGACAACGTCAGCAAACTTTTTATGTACACTTTTACAAAACACAAAACTTGATAATTTTCCATAATTTGGAAAAACATTAATATAGCACAGGTAAATCCTTCACTCATAAGAAACAGGTGTACCAAGTTTCATTATCATCCACTGACAGCTGACAACAGCAGCAAACTTTCTATGTACAGGTATGCATGCCCACTTTTGCTAAACAAAAAAGCTTATCATTTGCCATAATTCGGACAAAATTTAAATTTCATCTCATAAATAGCACATGTACATTCTCTAATCATAAGAAACATGTGTACCAAGTTTCATAATCATCCAATGATAGCTGACAATTGTAACAAACATTCTATGAACAGATGTACATGTGCAAATTTGCTAAGCAAATAACCTTATCATTCGATTTTAACATTGAAGCACTCTAGAATACCTGGGTGGTGCCGTAACTCACCCTTTTTGTGATTTTTTCTTGTTTTTTTTTATTTGCTAAACCAAAAACCTTATCATTTCCAGGGAGGTGATACTGACGACGACATCCTCTTTCCCCCTCTCACAATATCTCCCCTTCACTTCATAAGGCGAGGTAAATTTGAATAATCTAACCTCACGTCAGGATGTAGTTTCCATAACGGTGCCACGTTTTGACAATATGGCAGGTGAATTTGAAAAATAAAACGCATAATCCATGTGTGTGTAGTATGTTGAGGTCTAGTACGTAAGCGTATCAAGTTTCAGTGCCGGGAAGAATTACCGGGAAAACTACCTCCATTGGGCATAGTTTAAAAATACGATGCAGTACGTAAGCGTGTCACGTTTGGTGTCAATAATCCTTGACAGTTTGGAACAGTTCATTATAATGATCACAGAGAGAAGAACAACCCAGTAAAGCATACAGGTACATATATATAAAAGAAATGAGATTATAACTAGTATAGTGTTGAAAATACGGGTACAAAGTAGCTCATTCTACCGCCTCATATCAGACCCATATATCTACGAACTTCCCAAACATCCAATCATTTACCCAACCCACACATATATATGGCAAAGTGACACAGATCCCAATAGATAGTACATTTCCCGGGGTGCAGTAAACATACGTGGCATTATCCAGGGTCCAGTTTTCGACTGAGTCCCTAATTAAGCAAACTGAATAATTAAGCCCGCCGAGACAATCCCCGGGATACATTAAATAGTGCGTGTCACGGTTGGTCCCAAATACAACCCTTGTCAGTTCAAACAATCTGTTAACACACAGACAGGAATAATCCATATATATACGTTGTATATTGATCTGTAGTGTTGAAATAGTTGAAATAACGAAATGGCGACCAAGTGGTGTGGATTAGGTCGCAAGACATTTCATCGTGAGGGCTATCTCGGAGCTTAGACATCTTCATTCATCAAATTATGGCAAGAATCTTTGAGTAAAGGACATTATATAGACATACCAGTTGACGAGTAACTGAGACATAATCTCAGCAGAAGAGGATCGCTAATGCGAAAACTGTAATCACTGATAACACAATGCAAACTCGAATTGGTCACACCATGGCGCAACGCTTTTACATTTACATCACCAGTGCAGAAATTATAGAACGTATCGCTGAGAGTACTTGTAGATACCAGAATCATTTTTCCGCTGGACAGGAACATATAAATGAACACCAAAATGAATCAAATCGCAAAATTTCATCACTTTCTCTGGCTAAATAAGGTATTACTAGGGTCAAATGGCGGCCATCTTGGAAAATAGCCGCCATCTAGGATTTCAGTTGACTAACAATATTTCATGGAAATGCGTCCTACTTACATGTAGAATATCCATGCCAAGTTTCGTGCTTGTTTCGTCATTTAAACACTTGCATTCAGGAATCTATATTATCCGTATCACAAAGTGTTCCATTAGTAGATTTGAAAAGCAAAGACCATCAGCTTTAAAATGATGTATAATCCATGTGTGTGTAGGATGGGTGCATTAAGTCGTCTCTGGAGGTGCCCTGACCGCTCGCCTAAAATGTATGGCTTATTTTTTAGTCATTGTTGTCGCCGTATTTCACACAATGTACGGGTGCAACAATTATACGTTAACTGAACGTAAGCTTCTACCTAGCTGTGTTGATTATTGGAACGGTATTATTCAGAAGATGTCGTGGACAATTCTCACACTGAGATCAATATTTACTGTGAATTAGACGTTTCGTGTTTTTCTTTCCCAACCACAAGAAATTCATTCTCAACTCGGATGCTTGAAGTGATCTATAAGATAAGATATGTTTGCTTTCTTAGGGAAACGATGATGACATTTCTGTAGCTTTTATTTCTGCCTACTCCACGCTGATGGCGTTTTACCTAGTTCATTACAATGTGAATTTGAACATGTAGTATGCCGTTCCTTTAAGAGAATTGTATGCCAAATCGATATAAACCATGCTTAGGATTAATTCTAAAGCTAACAGAGATTTATGTAAATCCACCTTCCTCTAACCAATTTATTTCTCATTTGAGTTGGCATCTCTAATTATATTCGACGTAATAGCAAACCGGTAAGCCACTAATCCAGTTTAAAATGTTTTTTTTTCAATTACCCTATTGATAATGCCGTCTAATCTTCAGGAATTACGTTTTAACGTGATTCAGTTGTTACACAAGCACCAGTAAGCACAATAGCTATACAAGCGTCAGTTTTCATGGTACAGTGAGAAGTATCATTTTACTGAGAAGCGTACTCGGTAATGGTTTTGTACATTTACCAGGAGCTCATCTTACTTTCACCAGATTATTCTAAAAATGGAGTCGATCCTACAGCTTATTGTTGGGTCAATTCGTTTGTCTGTCTGTAATTATATGAAGCCTATCTAAAGTAACTCCACTCGAAGGTTATTGTGTAACCTTAGTGCATACGCATCTTGTGTCAGTATTGTGATCAACCTTGATCATTACAAGATATGTACCACGTAGTAAAGTCTCCGTCAAAACAGTTGGCGCAGCGGGAAATTGTTTTCAAATTTACAGAAAAAAAAATCTGTATTATTAAATAACTATCTATGATATGAACACAATACAAGGAAATCGGCCTGCTTCATATGGCCACCAAATCGGGCCAATATGATGAAGGCGGGCCAATACGGGAAAGCAGGTCCAATACGGGAAAACAGGGCCAATATGGCCTGGGCCAATATGACTTTCAACATGGCGATGTTGACGGTGAGTGATCTTCGATTCGTGATCTTTTCCGAATTATGGCACTGTATTCTCATACTTTGAACGGATATTCAGTACCTTCTGTGATAATTTTCGATAGATCTGTAGATACGTATCGGTACACAAACGTTGAAATCAAGTGAGATGAGTCATACTGAAATAGACTATAGTGACGCGAGCGTGACCTCGACTTGCCAAGCACAAGCAGACGAAAAAAAGTGTTCCAACACTTACAACAGTGCACTGATGAACGAAGCTATGACTACAGTGATATTTTATGACAGAAGATGGTGCCATATTTGCAACTAGAAGAGCTAATCACGTGTGGATGGTAACGATAGTAATTAGATGCGAACGAAACACCTGGACGATGATGTTGAAAACTAGGGCCTCAATGGGTCTTGGATTCTCAAATCGGGACTGGATTTGGATCGCTTCACCATATAATATTTCAATGTTGTATTTTGCCTCACCACTCTCATCAAATAAAATTAGTATATTACTTTCATGATATATATTGTATGATTAAAATTTCATCTGCTTCTATCTTTTCGACTCCCGTTTTCTACGTTGAAGAACCCCGCTCAGGTTGAAGGTGATCGGCCGATTATCGCCGTCGATTATAGCGTGACTGTAGAGGGGATCCACTTTACGACTGTGGTACATCGAAACCACATTAATCGTGGGAAATAAGGCTGCTGTCAAGAAAGAAATATATATCCTAATTTAGAGGGAGTCGCTGTACTAAAATATTCCTTGATACATGTATCATAATCGATGAAAAAAGGTAGTTGGTGGGTTATTTAATAAAAATGTCATTAACCAAGTGTTTTCATATTGGCCTGGTTATAGGTCCTCGGTCAGCCGTATTGGCCCTCGGCCTGCGGCCTCGTGCCAATACGGCAGATCTCGGACCTATAACCAGGCCAATATGACAACACTTGGTTAATAACATAATATTATTAGATTGACACGTTACCAACTAACTATATAACCAACTGAGAACGCCACCAACCGCAGTAGAGTCTCTCACTCGCTCGTTGTTTAACCCACATGAGATTCCATTGTTGAGGCGTTGAACAGTAGAGGGCTTCTTCACTTACCTTCAATACCTCTTAGCTCTTTGTGGCAGATTGTTTGGGGAGAAAGGTTTCATGATTCAACTGGAGACAGATTAAGGCTCCGGGTTTCAAAGCCTCGTCCTTCGAATCCTTAAAACTGATGAGCTATCAAACCCGCATGAATCCTCCAGACATCTGGCAATGATGCCTTCTGTCCTGGAACTAATATTTAGCTCAACTCGACATGTTTTTGGAACGGTGACATGAGTTACTCGACAACGCTGATCCGGCCCAACGGAAAACATTATCACATATAACTTATATAGACAGAGCTCGATATCTCATGATCAGTCGTGGCGAGTTGGTATGCCCAGCGTGGGTTAGGAGTCAGATCCGAGATTTAGCCGTCGTCCACAAACAATCGGCGTCAAATATGGCCTTTTCTGATGCATCGAAATTACAAGACGACAAAAAAAAATTAGATACAAAAATAATGTGTTTGGCATACAATTCGTGCAGGAACGGTGCTGCACACGATCAAATTCACTTTGTAATGCACTAGGTAAAAACGCTATCAGCGCAGAGTAGGCAGAAATAAAAGCTACAGAAATGTCATCATCGTTTTCCTAAGAAAGCAAACATATCTCACCTTATAGATCACTTCAAGCATCCGAGTTGAGAACGAATTTCTTTTGGTTGGGAAAGAAAAAGACGAAACGCCTAAAGCACAGTAATTATTGATCCCAATGTGAGAATTGTCCACGACATCCCGACTGCTATCAATGATACCATAAATGATACGTTCAAGATACAATGAGACAAAGATGGTCAAGGAGTATTATTTTGTTGAAATGAATTTTCAGGTCGTTCTTTCACGAAATTATTATTTATTGCCCCAGCAGTTCTTCTTAGCATAGTGGTGTTATAAAATATATTTTGACACCGAATGCACATGATAAATACTCTAATCTCTACAAGATGTATCATGTACTTCAGGATTTACATCCGTAATTTAATTTTAGAAAGGTAACAGCCAAGACATTCAGCAATTATTTCCTGCAATGAGTAGTTCCCTGATAAAAAATAGAGGGGCCTAAATTCCCAACATTTATCCCAGAAATTGGCTTGTGTGTGCCTGGATATAGATTATTGATTAATCGATGAGTAAGTTATCAACTGGCAGATCTATGAGGCAAAATAAGCCCATTTAAAAATAAATGAAGAAACGGAAAAATACTGAAATCTGTTCTATCGAGACAAAAGTTAATAGGACCCTCCTGCCTTCGCCACAGACATGTATGTGCACGTGACAGTTATAGCTTGTGAAAACATTATTTCAAAAATGCCATTGGCAAACGTGGCGTAAGATATTTTTATCCAAGAATTCGTGGTGAACATAGTGTCACACTCAAATTCTCGAACTGCGGGACCGCACTGCCGTGGCCTAATGGTAGAGCGTTGACCTCGTTAGCGGTAGGTAGTGGGTTCGATCCCAGGCCGGGTCATACCAAAGACTTGAAAAATGGAACTTGTTGCTTCCTCGCTTACGCCCAGCATTAAGAGGATAGAACAAGGACTGGTTCGCTCGGTGTCAGTATAATGTGACTGAATGGGGTGTCATGTCTGCCTACGGCATGATATTTCGGTGGGACAGCACTATAAAATGGCAACATTAGATCTGCTCTGTTACAAGTAGGTCCATACCCGGTCTTTACTTAGGATTTCTCTCGCCGTCTTTCTTTGATACCTTCTTTCAGTTGAGAAAATTCGTCGATTACCAGACATGGTAGCCTGATTGCCAATTGTGAAGTATTTACACGGAATTGTACCTGGTGATATGATGCCATGGTGGATGAAACATATAGGACAGTCACTGCTCCAGACATTGCTTATGATGGGGCGGTATTCAGGGTGATGAGTGCAGTTAAGAGAGAACCGACCACACTCTTAAAAGTTTCAAAACATAACTTGTAATTGCACTGGCATACACTTTAAAAGGCATAATAGTGTTGTAAATGAGGTTCGTCGTTTAGTGTTAAGCTCTTTCTTTCCAAATAGATGACATTTTGAATTGGCAAGCCACTGCCTTCAGTCACAGCGTCAGGCAGCAACAATAAATCCAAATTACTAAATTACTCATTTGCTCTCTCTCTATATCTCTTTCGTATTATCCGCTGCATAGTATCGAAGAATAGAGAACGAATGCGCCTTTGAAATCCCTGGAGATGTTCCATATCCGGCTGGAAGTGAATAGTTTGTTCTTCACAACATAGCGTGGATTTTTGAACGCCATTTCTCTGTGCTTAATGGAAGGTAAATACTGGGAAATACCAAGGACATGACTTTGCTGCAACCAATTTATCTAGCATTGTGTGGAGATGAAAACATGATAATATATCGGTCGTGCCATTGAGAAAGGGCTTGAAGCTACCATCCAAAAGGTTTCGCGCATAACAGCGAAAAGTTGTCGTGCCCGATAAACAATGCTGCTATAGAAATCAGATGAGTGAATGGGATGCCACGGAGCTGAAAGGAAACTCTCGGTATATGCCATAAAGTGGACAGAAAGTGATGGAAAAAGTACATTTTGTCTCTTTGAGTATTGTTTTGATCCATTCTTCTTAGATTTGTTTAGGCGTACTCTTTCGTCTCAACTTCAAACCAATGTAATGGACTGATTTAATGTACTTTCGTCAGCTGGATTAAATGCATATCTGGTATCTATTCAAAATGACCGATAAATTACGTTGGTTTCGCACCGGCTGTATCATTGTTTTGAGAGACGAAAAAGTATCATCAGACAGAAATGTTTGTCATGTTACAAAAACTCGCTAAACGATATTCCTCTAGACACCATTCATTCTAAGATAACCCTAGTAACCCTCTTTTAGAAATGGCTTGACCTTGACTTGACGTCGTAGTACTTGATCTTTACCCGCCACATGACCCCGATGGGTGATCTGGGCCTGAACAAATGACTTTTCTGTATATTTATCACAAGATTTGCCTTGGCAGTTAGGTCAAATAGCTAACCAAGATGTTTCAGATGATTATTCCAGGTGTCTCTATACGACAATACACCATCAATGTATGCAACACAATGTAGCGGTTATTACCTGATTAAAGGTCATCCCAAACGCTCTGAGGTCAAAAATATAAAAAAATAGTCCTTTCGATTCTGAAAATAATGATATTTTTTTCATAATTTTGTGCAGTCTAGTTGGCGAGATATTGCCGTTTGAAAGGTGAAAATCGCTCTCCTGTCAATTCCAGCTGTGACGTCACGGAGGGAAGCCGTCTTGTATTCTCTATGTTAAAGCCGTATACCACAGTCGTAAGTAGCTGCTGATTTCTGGAGATTTTCGGAGTATCGGGGCATCATTTGTTAAATATGCCGCGACGTTGTGTAGTGGGAGGTTGCAGTTTTACTACAGATGACGGTGTTAGTATTCATTTGTGGCCTAAAGACGAGAAAATCGCTGCAAATTGGACGAAATTTGTACGCAACACGAGAGTGTGGAAAGAGGGCCCGAGCCAGTACTCGTATAATTTGCTCGGCACATTTTGACAGAAAGACATTATTCGAGGACATCTACAGCGTAGCAGTTGAATTCGGGTACAAACCAAAACTAAAGAGATCAGCTATTCCAACTATCAAACCTAAGAACAATCAGAATGTGACGGCAAAGAAATCGGACAAGGAGAATCTATCACGGACATCGGCTGAACGCACCTAGCCTGCAAGCGAGGCCTCGGGCAGGGAGACGGCTGTACATGCCCTGCTCGCTCTCGCGTGGCATTTGTTGCTTGAGCACTACAGGTTAGACTGGATGAGTCTCTATTTCATATATACTATTTAATAATAATAAAATGATCTTTCATAAATATATATATAAGTAAATAAATAAAAAACACCAATTGGAGTGAATGGCTGTAGATACAGAAGTGATAATAATTTCATAATCCCTTGACATTTGAGATTGTGGGAATATCATTCGATTTCAATTTAATTGAGGTAATTTGTCGAAAATTGAGCAAATGTGAATGCCGATCCACTCATCGCGGCTTACTTTTCGCCATGAATGTCCAAAGTTTTTTTATCAAACTATATAATTCTGAAATTGGTATTTCATGGGGATTATGGGAAAACAAACAAAATTCAAATCGGACGTATATCAGTAGAGTTATCAACAGTTTACTGTCCATACTGCCGAATCCCGGAGTTTATCCCTTCGAAAAGGCTGCCTCGGTCAGTAACAACAATAACAAGACAGATGTGCTCGTTGTTTACATCACAGAATCGTTCTACATTCAATACAGTTTGAAATATATGGACATTTGGTCTTATAGATGACGATAATAAGGTTTCCAGTCAAGTTGCATCCCAATCTGTATTCAACAAACGACCTCTCCGAATCCTGTCGTCGTCGAGTTCCACGTTGTCAGAGTGGTTATCACTGTCAGAATCGGAGCCGTACGGCTCAAATTGATAGGGCTGAATTCCGCCGTTGGTCTGCAGACAACTGTTAATTTGCCCGTCATCATCCTCCTCTATGTCTATTTCATCTTCTTGGCGAAAAATATTTCCATCTAAGCAGCTGATATCGCTCGAATCGACATCTGAACCGGAGCTCTGACTGCACTCGCTTTCCATGTTATCCGCTGTTTTTTCTCAGGCAACTTCCCTGCGTGACGTCATCAACCCAGCTGTGAAAGTGTGGAAAAACCCACTTTGCTCCCATATTACGTGTGTTTCTGATCAGATTAGAATTTTTTCAATATTTTTTTCATACAAACTGAAGTATGAACTATGATTTTTAAGGATTTTTAGACCAAAAAAAAATCCGTTTGGGTTGACCTTTAATTGACCATTAAAAACTGGCAAGATCATTTGTCATCCCAAAAGGCACGCCCTTGAACTGGTTTAAGTCATCCAGTGTTACCAGCGCAGACAATTTCTTATTTAGCATTGTCAGACAAAGTTACCTGCCAGTGGTCTTTCCGCAAGTCTATCTTGGTCACGTAGGCAGCCTGGCGGACCCCATCAATACAGTGGTCGATTCTAGGAATTGGATAGGAATCTGTGCGCCTCACAGTGTTGAACTTACCGTGATATACTCAGATTCGGTTCCATGATATAATTTTCTAGCGTGTAATCAACCTCTTCGTACCGGCGCTAACTTTTCAGAATTAATACTGAATGGACGTTGTTTAATAGACTGTGCCTCACCTACACCGAAATCATGGACAGCAAGAGGAGTGCAACCTGGTTTGCCAGAACATAATGAGTTGTATTCATGGAGAAAAAGAAAAAAAAAAATTACAGTGGTCAAACAAAATTACAACAAAAGACCAGATGGTTCAGTTAAATATTTTATATTATTACCAAGCAAAAATGAACACAGATACAAAATGTGGTATAATATGTCACACGCGTTAGGCTTTCTGGAATACCGTAAGAGTGTGTGGTGAACAGCTGCAATGAGCCTAAATATTCGTAAACAGTCTGGTAAGAATCCAAACCAGTCCGAGTTCTTCATAAGGGTTTTTACAACTCCTCCCATTTCGTCTCGTGACCAGACCTGTTATCTCCTTGTCAAATCTACATTTTTCACACGCCGCAAAGCAGTCCCTAATACGAGTTTCGCTTCCAAGTAAATCTGACCAAGCCAACTTCTCTAACTCGAACCATGGGACACACTATTGGAATGTCTCTCAACAATGTCGACTTCTCAGTCTCTAAAAAGAGCTTCCGGGAACATTTTTTACAGTACTCAACTGATCAAGTATTTGCCATGTACCGTACCATACTTTATACATGTATTCTTTCTAGAACCTTCTCTATAGTTCTATGACAAAATAGGCTAAAAGGCAGGTGCAGCAATTTTTAGTGGAGAGTAAAAGTACACTATCATAATGCAAGAGAGCGGGAGATTTTATATCAGCATTTTTTATCATGACTGCAAAATGAAGCTACACAATATGATTGCAAAAAGACATGACGTTTGATAATGTTCTTAGGGAATGATCTATACTCCATATTTCAAACGGGAAACCCGAAACTTTTCTCTAAAATCTTTCATTCAAGAAATGCTCATGATATAAATTTTATGACATAAATTCTCTCACCCCCCTCTCCTAATTAGGCGTGCTTCGCGTGCATTCTATGATTGTAGAGTGTTTCTATTTAACATATGATAATTAGGTTATGACATGGCTGTTTTGATACCGCCCCGTGTGTCAGCCTTCGATGATCGTCGATTAACCCTACCAAACTTTATTCGCTATCTCCGGAACGACAAAAAACGGAAAGCTGAAACTACTTGACTGTATAGTTTATTGTATTGGGGTCATTTTTAACCTATTTGCGTAATCCCATGAGCAGAGGATCATCGGTAAATTCAAGATGGCGGCCACGTGGGGTAACAGAAAAGTGATGTTTTTGTCATATTTCTTCAAAATTTCTGCTTTTCCGCGATGAGAAGTGGACAAAAGCTATTTTATTTCACATCACATTAATATTTACTAATTTATCATGCAGTTTTTGCGGAGAAATTGCATAAATAAAAAATTCGGAAAATTCGACCGAAAAATCCGTTTTTGAAAATGACGTCACTGTGACGTCATCAAAGCTGCCATCTTGGATTTTTTACATTTTCTGGTAGAGCTTGACCCAAGGGCATAGTGTGGTAAGTATTAGCTCCCTATCTCAAGTGATAAGAAAAATAATTATGGGGGGAAGGGGCCATTTCGCTCCCCCCCCCCCAGGCCTGGACAGGTCCCAAAAAGCCCACGCCAGATAGGGTTAATTCTAGTAATTCTTCTATTGCCAGGCGTAGAAATGTATACTACTGAATTTTGGCCTATAATGATCATTGGAACATAGCACACACAACGCAACTTGAAAGAAATCAGATTGCCCCACGTGTTAATATCCTATCAGCAATTATCAGATGCTGTGACATTTGTTTATCTCATCCACTAGTTTTTTTAAAGGACGATGGTAGACGCCAGAATCTAGTCTTAAATCATTGAAACTCTGAATTGAACTTGCAACGATTGGCACAGAGATATATGCTTTAAATTAAGCTTCACCGTTAGCATGCGCTTAGTCTCAGTTTTTTGTTATCTCAAAGGGATGACAGGGTACAATTCAAACTGGAATTAATCATGATTTTCAGTCACGACGCCAGTCTATATAAAAAATATTGATGAACACAAACAATATTTAAATTGCTTGAACGTCGCTTCGCCTTTTTGTGCCTCTTTCCAAGTCAATACTATTCAAAGGATTATCTAGAGAGATGAATGGAGTGAATGTGTTGTCACGTATTTGGACTGAATATCTTCGTAAGGGTTATACAATTCGGAGAAACTAAAGGAGAATTAGCTCTTGTCTTGCCTCGGCTTTTGGTTTGTTTCGTCTTCTTCGATGTACTTCAGCATATATTTTTCTACAGCACCTCGAAATAAAAAAAAGCAAAATAGCATATTGTCTATCCTTTCAACGTTTGGATTAAGATGAATAATTAAATCTTTGCAGAGGTTTGATGAATTCCATAGATTCCCTTCTAAGGGTTTGATGAATTCCATAGATTTAGTTCCAACCGACGTATTAACTGGAGTGACGAGAGAAAACTTGTTCGTTTGGTTATAATAACTCGGTAACACAGTTGTTCTCTGAGAGTTGACAATTGTGCAGGTAATAGATTTCCATCAAAACAGCAACCTCTTCATTTTCTATGTGTATACTATAAGAGAGCTGCAAATCCATTTCAATCCAATTGTGAATGTCATAGAATGCAATCAATGTCTTTCAGCTGCGATCACCTACTTCATTAGGGATTTTATATGTCTAGATAAGGCGCGAAAGGACCATTTGGGTGAATGCAACTATTCTACGTCTCACCCATTCCCGAAAGAACACCGAATAAAACGTGACACTGACATGGGAAGAAAGAGGGTAATGAAAGGTTTATGCCTTCACTCTCTTTGAAACAATGCTATATCTATGCGTCGTAAATTTCCCGAATCATCCATAAATATCTACAATAAACATTCATTTGTAGGGTCTTACGCAACGTGAATCAATATGAATTGTTTTCACTATAATACATAATTAAATATCAAGGAGGATAACGGCTTTGTAAATTAGGGTCACTGTTATTGCTTAGCTATTTACTATCAGATGTCTGACAAGACTTGTTGGAATAGAGAATCACTGCTTATGTTCGGAGGTATAAAATGAAATCATTAAAGAATATGAAATGACAGAAACTACTCGACTGACCCACTTTAGCTCTCTTCCAACAAAAACTCGTTGTAACAAGAATAAAATACGGAACAAAATTTGCCTTTCGAATCCTTGGAGAGTGGTTCTCTGTCCGGTTAGACGTGAAATGTTTGTTCTTCACGGCAAACAAATTTCCTTTCCATGCAATTTTCAGTCCAGGAAATTAGGCATTTTGAATAACGTTAGTATTGATGATAACGAGCTAAACGATCGATACAATAAACAGTAGCACAGAGTTTAAAATGAATTTTAGAAATTACTAGAAGAAATAACTGAAAAAAACAACAGCAAAAAAACAATTCTACTACAGGAGTTATCTCCGTTAGCTGAAATAATCATGACGTATTTTGGGCTACCAAACGAAGGATTTCGACACTTAAACAAGGCTATCACGCCATTCGAGTCATATTGAACTTAACGCACAAATTAATAAACATCGCTGATAATTGTTTTGTTTAAATAGCTACAATCCGTGAGCAGTTCGAGTAATCAAAAACGGAAAATCATAGACATACCTTTATTTGTGGTCTAGCTGTGTGAAAACTAAGATTGAGATGTTATCGCAAAAAACATTACGAAAATGTTGCATATTCAACTCATAGAAAACTGGTTTATAATTAAAACAAAACGCACATTTTAAAGGTGAAATGCAAAGGTATTTAGATTCTCCTTTTCACATTTTATATAGGTTGAATAATGATAGAAATACCAGTCTATCTATTTCACTTGGTTTAATTTGAATTATCTTGTCTGCTAGAATCTTTTTAAAGGTTGGTACCCCTAGCACAGCTGAATTCAGATTTGCAAAACGTCATCGCTTATCTTTCCTTGATTGTGACGTCACGTCAGACCAGCCGCCCGGAGACTGAACGTTACAAGTACTGACGATCGGCCAGATGGTCTGATGTGACGTCACAAACGAACGTCAAACAAGGGCAGATAAGCAATGCGGATTTCATTTCTGAAATCGTTCGGGCTTGAGATGCCAACTTTGGAGCACTTTTCAAAAGCTACCAGGAGACAAACTACTTCAAATAAAACCAAACAGAGTATTTGGGCTGATATTTCCATCATTAACTAGCGCGCGAAGAATGTAAATAGGGAAATATGAAAACCTTTGCATTTCACCTTTAAGTCTTAGTATAATGTACGAAAATTATGCCGCTTGTGATGTCAGTTGAGCGAATGTTCTATCATATCTAGAATTACAAGCGTCTAGTTCGTCATTCATAATTCAGCCGTCGTCCATTAAAGAATATCCGCGTCGATAATCCAAAGACCTATTCCATATTCTATATAACAGTATATGCACAAAATTCAAAAAGACAATCATAGTATACATAAACATAGGCTATTTTTCTGCAAGACAGAAGCGGTCAACATTTTTCAATGATGCCGACAAGATATCATGATGTTTCAAAAATATAAAATCTGTATCGCTGATCAGTATTCTTCAGAATGATTATCTGGAACGTACATTGTATATTGCCGTCTAAACGGCTCTCATTTTGTTCTATTTCCCACTAATGGATTTCGGCACACATATCCACAAATCATCTGGAAATTAATTGCAATGACATATTTCCAGACCTCGTCATCAAGGTAGATGGTTACGCTATTATATGGAATGCAACTGTCAACACGGTAGTCAGCTGTATGACCCTGGTTCCAATTATCTGATTTCAGCTTATCCCTGCTGACCGTCGGATTCGATAGCAAGCGTCGAATTCGGCATTCAAATAGTCAGGCTTCGTCAAAAAAAGAATTTCCGCGTCAAAAATCGAAAGGCTTATTTCTAGTGTCAGTTATCACCAATTCCAAATGACTATAAAACAAAATAATTACAACACAAGTTGTTGACCGCCTCTCTTGTAGGAAACCAGGTTTCAATGATGCCATATGGTGATGTTCTTTACATAAATCCTAATCATCTATATCGCTACACTGTCCGTGTACCACCATATAGATATGATATCCAATAAAGGATGCAGTTTCGCTTGACAAAAAAAAGAAAAGAGAGCGTATACTTTAGAGAAGATAAAGAGCAGACTAGTTGTGAGGAAGGGCAAGAATGTTAGCAGATAATTTGATGTACGGTAGTCTATAGTCGAGGTTTGTGTGCTATTAAGCAGCTGACCAGATCCATAAAGCAGAGTCGAGGGTCAAGCCGAAGCCGTGTGAGATCGGTTTACGAAGACGACGGAAATCTCCAACGTGTTCTCCAGTCAGGAAATAACACAACTCTTTGACAAAACATGTCAGTTTTTTTTGATAATTTCTGCACACCAGTGCATACAAAATCAATATCAAGGCATTACCCTGAGTACTGACAAGCTATCAATGGCCTACATTATAACTTTCTATTAGGCTGATTTCGATCTCTTTTGCAGCTATTAGATTCTTTGACTTCAAAGAGAATTGGGTTTTTGCTCGTTTAGAGTTAATGTTACCATTATGTTACAAAACGCCCTTTTCAAGGAATCTACTATTGCATAAAAGCATTAAATCTGCCCCAATATCTCAAATGGATCTTTCGTTAAAAGTAGTGGTAAATATTGGCATCACAGAATCAGGCAAATGAGGAGGATGAACTTTAAGTGGCTGAGGGAATTGACATCAATGAGTCACTTAGCCTGGATGTCATGGCATTCATTGATGACTACCTAAAAGTAATAATGAAAGAAGTGTGTATACATCTTCCATATACACGTTATACATGAAGAAATTTTGAAATGTATCAATGTATATCGAGCAGGCAACCACAAACAATTTTGGAGCATTCTAATTCGTTCATGTGAGTATTTTTTCGTGTATTCTAGTCGATGTATTCATTGTGAGAAGTGTTCACGTATACAAGTTCAAAGATGGGCATATTCAAGGAAATGTTAACTGCCGACACTCATTCATGTATACACGTATATGTGTGCTGAGAAAGAGAGAGATCAATTAGCATTGATAGATTTTGAGTACGTACATTTGATCTATCAGTTTAGAGTTAATCATATTCATCGTCTGAACTCATTATTATATGCAAAGGCATTAATACTATCTCCCGTGGACAATGGTTGAGGACAAACATAAGTCACAGTGTTCTCCCGTGGACAATGGTTGAGGACAAACATAAGTCACAGTGTTCTCCCGTGGACAATGGTTGAGGACAAACATAAGTCACAGTGTTCTCCCCTGGACAATGGTTGAGGACAAACATAAGTCACAGTGTTCTCCCGTGGACAATGGTTGAGGACAAACATAAGTCACAGTGTTCTCCCCTGGACAATGGTTGAGAACAAACATAAGTCACAGTGTTCTCCCGTGGACAATGGTTGTGGACAAACATAAGTCACAGTGTTCTCCCGTGGTCAATGGTTGAGGACAAACAAACGTCACATTGTTCTCCCCTGCACACTGGTCGAGGACAAACATAAGTCGCAGTGTTCTCCCCTGGATAATGGTTAAGGACAAACATAAGTCACAGTGTTCTCCTCTGGACAATGGTTGAGGACAAACATAAGTCACAGTGTTCTCCCCTGCACAATGGTTGAGGACAAACATAAGTCACATTGTTCTCACCTGGACAATGGTTGAGGACAAACATAAGTCACAGTGTTCTCCCCTGGACAATGGTTGAGGACAAACATACGTCACAGTGTTCTCCCCTGCACACTGGTTGAGGACAAACATAATTCAGTATTCTCCCCTGGACAATGGTTGAGGACAAACATAAGTCACATTGTTCTCCCCTGGACAATGGTTGAGGACAAACATAAGTCACAGTGTTCTCCCCTGCACACTGGTTGAGGACAACAGTGTTCTCCCCTGGACAATGGTTGAGGACAAACATAAGTCACAGTGTTCTCCCCTGCACACTGGTTGAGGACAAACATAAGTCACAGTGTTCTCCCCTGGACAATGGTTGAAGACAAACATAAGTCACAGTGTTCTCCCCTGGATAATGGTTGAGGACAAACATAAGTCACAGTGTTCTCCCCTGGACAATGGTTGAGGACAAACAAATCACAGTGTTCTCCCCTGCACACTGGTTGAGGACAAACATAATTCAGTGTTCTCCCCTGGACAATGGTTGAGGACAAACATAAGTCACAGTGTTCTCCCCTGGACAATGGTTGAGGACAAACATAAGTCACAGTGTTCTCCCCTGCACACTGGTTGAGGACAAACATAAGTCACAGTGTTCTCCCCTGGACAATGGTTGAGGACAAACATAAGTCACAGTGGTCTACCCTGGACAATGGTTGAGGACAAACATAAGTCACAGTGTTCTCCCCTGGACAGTGGTTTAGGACAAACATAAATCTCAGTGTGTACTTCTCGTGTACGACTAATATATATATTGTTTTAACAGTATATGGTGAATCGAAGTGTGTTAAAAAATCCATGTTTGTTCATCACAGCATAGCAGGGATTTTGGAATTTTAATTGATGGCTACTAGGGAATGTCGAGGGGACGCCTGTTTAATATCAGCTGCTTCATTTGATCAGTGTACGGTGTCGACAACACGATAAAGTATGGAAAGGAATCGGAACTGTCAGTTACGTTTCAAAACATTTGAATGATCGCATCGAACACAAAATTAATGCTGCTTATAGAATAATTTCTGCATGTCGATGATGTGTTTCTGCATTTTTATCTCCCATATATCCGGAAAAAACAGTAACAAAACTTTGGTGGATTTTCCATCGAGTGAACTGAAATGCATAGCCATATAACTCAGTTGTACACAGTTGATAGATTACTTGATTCCATACCCACTGGCGCAATCATTGAGGAGACGATAAAGGCCTATGAGGGAAAACTCAATTGTTATCTGATAATAAATAGCGCTCTCTTTCCTCTTCATTCTCTGGAGGCTATAATGTATAGGAACATTTGTTCAGTGTCGGTTCCATTTTTTTGCGTAATAACTTTCCATTAACACAGTGGCTAACGAAACCCGTACATTTTCTGTCTGTAGAATAAAAAATCTTCAAATCTATTTCAATCTTGATGAAATGTCATAGATCAAAAGAATCATTTTTACTATCAGTGTGCTTTATAGCCGCCGTTTCCTACTTCGATTGCTCTTGATAAATTGGAAATTTGAGCAAGGATCATTTGAGTGAACGTCGAGTTCTGTCGTTTGCTCGATTTCATCTAAATGGAACAATGGGGGAAAACATGGCTGCCAAGTGCTGTTGCCCACAGAATCGTGTAATGAAATGTTCGTGGTTATGGTCACTTGCCGACTTGCTAATTGCTATGTCGTAAATTCCAGAACCGTTATGGTATTTCCCCGAATAAATAGATGCCGCACTCATTGTGAGTTTATTAGAAACAACTTTCGAATAATAGAAGAGACGACCAGTCGATGTAATCTCAAGGTATCAACATGTATCCGTGGCGTTCATGGCCTTTATAACGCCCAGTTATTCATGGCCTTTATAACGCCCAGTTATTCATGGCCTTTATAACGCCCAGTTATTCATGGCCTTTATAACGCCCAGTTATTCATGACCTTTATAACGCCCAGTTATTTTTGCTGAAATGATATTTCATTTGTTGGCAGATATGATGTTATCAATGACCTTGGGTCCAAGTGCCTATCAAATCAAACGTTGAGCGACAGCATCGTCGCGAGCAAATCGGTTATTTCTGTCAGTTTAGCATTCACATATGATAGACTGTTTACATTTGAGTCCCGAGTTATTACGACGGCCAATCATATTTCTGATTCCCGGGAATATAAACACTCGCCCATGTTGTCGGTCTGCCGCCAACGGAAGTGTATTTGAGAGGTTGATTCAAACTTGCCGTTAAAATATTGTATAAACGTCAGTCCATTCCATCTCCAAAACATCTATAGTTCGGATAAACCCGATTTTGATAGATTGTGATGGATTTTTCAATCCGAAGTGTAAAAAGAATAGAGTGATTACTTGCCCATTCGGTAGGGAAATCATTAGCTAGAATGCACACATTACATAATCGAACTCTGTTTTAGAAACGAAATACCGGGCCACGAGAATGAACAAGAGATATGTGATCCTTGTGGCCCAGCCGGATCTCCTTCGACTTGAATTGTTAAATGTTGTCTTGATGTTGAGATCCAGATGAGATGATGTTTGCCAATGCGGTTCAGACAGGCCAACGACAAAATACACGGCCTATAAAACCATTATGAATATGGAGATAATTTAATAAATGAAAACATCATCGGGTTGATTCTCTTCGAACCGGATGTGAAAACATGATCATCCTTTGGTCCATTGGGGAAGTACTTGGGGATTAAATAGATTGAATTCCAACATTGTCTAAAACATGGTCGTCTACAATATGTGAAGCGGATAGACTGTTCTGTCTTGTTCACATCAATGTGCGCGTATGGATGTGAGCGTATGCTATCGGCATATACCTGCTGTAAATCTTATCAGTATACAATGCTGTAACTTCAATTAAATTGCAATAAAAATCGCAGTTTTGAATTTGAAATGCAGTGGTGTAAGAAAAATTTGTCTGCAAAATTCTTCGTTAATAACTGTTGAAAAATTCTTAAAATATACATTAAAAAAAAAAGTGCCTGAGTTAAATGTTGACCCGGATATGATTTCATGCTACTAGTAGGTCAAGATTAATTCGAATTAATCCGATCAAGGCGAAACTTTCATTGAAATAAACTTGAGTGTGACATTAACCCACACTCCCCCTTTCATTGATAGCTTTGATAACTTTGAAACGGGCGCAGAAGTAAGAAAAATGAGGCACATTTATTTAGTTCTAGTTCTTCAAGTAAGTTTTTCGTTCAACTTTCATGACTTTCAGAAACAATTCCATCAAACCACATGGAAGGTATTAGAATAATAGCGTCTATTCTGTCATTCAATATCCAGCCTTCGCCCATTAAATAGTTTATTCCGAGACATGGGGGAGCGAAGTAAGCAAAGCTTATATTGATGTCTGGCGACTAAAACGCAAAACTAACCTGCAAAGGACGTCGCCCGGCTTAAATTCCTCACCGAAACAATAAACCTACATATAATTTACAGGAAGAATCTACATATACAAGTAATAAATTGAAGCGATATGCAAGAGGTGGGGGAAACTGACGACGTCTGGCGACTAAAGAGCAACCATATGACTCTACAGGAAAGCCTCCCTCAGAACCTCCTATTCAGACCCGAGAATACGGGGGATTCTCGGACATTGCCTTAGTATCTCAGCCGCGCTTTTATTGCAGCTGTTCAAGTGGAGACTGGAGTATCCACACGGTCCCCAGTACCGGCTTTGGCGGAATTAGATACGCTAGCTCGGGAGCTGTGATGACAAATCAGCTAAAATAAATAACTCAACTGATCTTAATGAATGAGGATCGAGGACGTCTGGAACGCCTCACCATGGGGTAAACCTGGTAAATGCAAGAATACCCAGTAAAACTAACCCGCAAAGGGAAAAACTGACGACGTCTGGCGACCAGGGAGCAACCATATGACTCTACAGGAAGGCTTCCCTCGGCACCTTTCATTCAGACCCGATAATACGGTGGATTCTCGGACATGAACCTTAGTATCTCAGCCGCGCTTTTATTGCTGCTGTTCAGGTGGAGACTGAGGTATCCACACGGCCCACAGCATCGGCTTAAGCGGAATTCGATACGCTAGCTCGGGAGCTGTGATGACAGATCAGCTAAAAAAATAATGGAGTAAACGCCTCAACATGGGGTAAACCTGGCGACTAAAAAGCAACCATGCGACTCTACAGGAAAGGTTCTCTCGGCACCTCCCATTCAGACCCGAGAATACGGTTGATTCTCTGACATAGCCTTATAGCCATACAACAGCATTAGCAAGAAAGTCAAAGGAAAGCATAGTATACATAAGTACATGCTAGTTTTCTGCAAGAGAGAAGCGGTGTATTTTTTTTTTTTTTTTTTTTTTTTTGTAAGCCCTGGATTTTCCACTGGGCATTTATTGCGTTATTAAGCCATGATTTACATAAACCCTTATATATATACGTTCAAATATAAAAGGTAGATATTTACTCCCCACAAGAAACAGTAAACTGTAGCTCAATTATATATCCCAGAAGTAGCTCAGATAATATATCATTCGCATCGAATCTAAGTAAAAAATTACAGGAGATGAAAGATTTATTTCACATATTTCCTTATTATATCAATATGATGTATTTAGGTAGCTTGTAGATCGGCTTTAACTAATGGCTCTCTCGCAGCCTTTCAAACCAAGTTGGTTTGAAAGGCTGCGAGAGTGCCATTAGTTAAAGCAATATTTTTTTCCAAGTCTTTCGTCCGATAAATGGATTCGCGCACAGCCATGAAACTGGGGACTGTACCTCTACTTCTGGAATCGTACAGGCATGATTTTACAATTAAAAGTAAGTGGTTAACCAGAGCCGTTGTACCTGCTTTCCCCAGCAACACGTCTCTGTGAGAGAGGTCCATTTCAGATGTAATATTTATCTCTACAGCCCTGGAATTGAGTCCATATATGTCTGACACGGATACATGACCAAAATAAATGTAAGATCGTTTCCCTATCATTATTGCAGAAACTGCATCTGTCCGATTCTGCCTTTCCCCATTTACTCAAGAGTGTATTAGTAACCAGGTAGTTATGCGTTATCTGGAATTGAAAATATTGGAGTTTGGTTTCAGTAGTCACAGAGAAGGGATTTTGAGAAGCGGTGTACACTTTTCAATAATATTGGCAAGATATCATGATGTTCCAATATCCGTATTGCTGATAAGTATTCTAATCCATATGATTTTCGTTGTAAAGTCGTCATCTACAGATTGATGCATCTCAATTACGCTCTGATTATGACTGTTCTTTTCATATGAACAACATGAGGATCTTGAGGTACATGGGTTCATACGGTCCCCCTTACCAAACTTTTTGTCTCATGTCCGGAACGACAAAAGCTTGAGGGGTGGCACTCCATGACTTTGTAGATTTTCATATTGATGTCATTTTGGGCCTATTTGCATGGGTAAATTCAAAATGGCAACCATATGGGGTACCAGAAAAGTGATGCTTTTTCGTCATTTTTCTTCCAAATTGCTGCTTTTCTGACAGGAAAAGCAGGAAAAGCTATTTTATTTTACATCAGATTATTATTTACTAATATATCATAGGATATTTGCGAGGAAAACGCCCAAAATAAAGAAATCGAACAATCCGACAGAAAAATCGTCCACTAAATGCCTTTTTTGGAAATAACGTCACTGGGACGTCATCATGGGGGCCATCTTGGAGTTTCGGGTAACTGTCAGCCCTCTAGCTCAAAGAGTAAGAAACATATTTACGGGGGTCGAAATGGCCTGCCTCAGCCCTGGACAGGTCCGAAATTTCCCAGACCAGTTTTGGTTAAGCGGAATTACACTCGTTACGAAACCTAAACGCCATAAATATTAATGCGATATAATGCGATCTGTATCGCCAAATTTGAAAAACTTTGAGTCGAGGAGCTTGGAGATACAGCCCTGAAGCTAATCTGAAGAATGCGGTGAAAAATGTAACCCGGGTTATTTTTAATAATTGACGGATAGTTTCTTAAACTCGGGTCTGGGCGATTTTTAGTTTGTCCTATCCATGGTGGGAGAGGGGGGGGGGGGATTCGCCCACCTCTATTTATATATTCGTTAACCATGTGGGTAGAGAGGTGAAACTTTCCATACTCTATATGTTGGTCAAGCTCTACAAGACAACGTAAAAATAAATCGAAGATGACCGCCATGGTGACGTTACGGTGACGTCATCTGTTCGGAAGTCATTTCTCACCGAGTTTTTGGACCGATTTTTCGAAAGACCTTGGATGAGAATATTCTCATCTAAATTATTCAAGCAATTATCTAAGTAGGTTCAACGCCAGTTCAGATAGCTGCCCCAAATGTGCTACTAGAGTTGAATACCAATTTATACACATCCACACTGTACAGCAATACGATAAATCTAACAAAACTGTTTCATAAATTCTAGCCTTATAAATAAACATCTACATATATTTCTTTTGTTTTCGTGTATATTTAATTTATGACGATGCCATGTGAAAGGGTTTTTAAGTTGATTAGAATTCTTGTGGGCAACGCCAGCCTATCGAGTGTGGGATCAGATGCCAAAGTTATCTCATATGATGAATTGAGTGCCGATAAATCCCACCGCACATTAATCATCTTCGACGACTCCGTCTGAAAATGGCATCCATAACGTTATATAAATAATCAATTGATGATACAAAGAAGTTTACTTAAGATAATTGTCTCGACTCTGGGCAAAGGAGTGACTCCTTCTAAAAGCTTTCAGTTATTTTCCGCGGTTGCATTAAAAGGATTACTTCAAGAAAGTAAACCCGCGCTGTTGACTTATCTGATGAATCCATTAACAGTTATGAAAGAAAACCTGTCAGTATTGACGCCTAGAATGTCTTTTTACTGAATCCTTTGGTGGGAATTATTTCTTATTCGATCAATTGCTTTCTTTCATGGGTCTCTTTCGTAAGCAATATTCATTTCCAATTCATTCACGTATCAACTCTTTCCGTCTTTCCAAAGGCATGAATATTCCCAGTCTTTTATGACAAAATTGGACAACAGAAACATATAGCTTCGTGACAGATTTGCTTACCTACGCCTAAGCTCGATTCTGAGAATCATGGGATGCTTTTTGCATTCCGATGAATACGCCAATGTTACAGTCGTTCACACAGAAAACGAGGTTATCTAACCATATTAAGAGCCCATTCCATATAGATAGTCCATAATAGAAGCGTGTCCGTCTTTCAATGTTCAGTCATCGACCATTAAAGAATTTCCGCGTCCATAAGCCAAAGACATATTCCTTATAACAGCGTTAGCTTCAAATTAAAAGAAAACAACAACACTCATAGTTTTCGGAAACAACAGTTTTCAATGATACCGGCAGGACATCGTGATGTTCCAAAAATATCAAATCCGTGTGATTTTCGTTGTAAAGTCGATTTCCAGAGAATGATGTATCTCATTCACGATTTGATTGTGGCTGTTCATATGAACATCATGATTGTCTGTAAGTACAATGGGTTCATAAGGCCCCTACCCCCGGGTTATATGAAATTAGACAGAAGTTACGAAACTTAACGCCATAGACCTTACACGCTAAGCTCGTATATTCTATCAGTATGCGGTATGTATCTTTGAGTAGAGGCGCTTGGTGGTATAGCCCTATTTTATAAGTTTCTGCAATAATATTTTGTTACGTTGATTACAATCGTCACATTTCACACAGGATCTATAAAATTCTACTAGGCGTGATATGTACAAGCCATATGCAGGTCCAACTGGAATGTTGCTGTTCAGAAAGGGATATTTTACGATGTCGAAATTGTAATCATCTCTCTTGTCGTAAGGTCAACGAAAGAGAAGTGCCGCTTCATTTTTATAGAGATATATGTCTAAATTTGATGTACCGTTAGGGCTGTCTATAGTTTCGTTCAAATTCAGTGTAGGTGGATATATACCCTTCACAGTATCAAATATAACCTTTGGCGAATGAGATGGAACGGGCTTTGAAATGATAGGTTTTCGAAAGAACCCCCGAATGTACATCCATCCGGCAATATGAAAGCCGTATGGCTTTTCCACTTTCGAATGATGCTGGACAAGCGGAGAAAATGCAAAAAAGCAAATGAAAGCGAGTCAAATTATTGGTAATTTTGCATTAAATTTCCGAGTAGAGATATGTGAAATGGTTCATAAACTTGGCAAATAAATACTGAAACTCCAATAATACACAATATTTTCATTCATTTTGAGATACCAATGAGTTATGTTGTCAAGAAAATAGTTAATTTATAGCAAATTTATATCTTTGCGATGGGACCTGAGTGTGGCATAATATGTACCAGAATGACAATCCAGGGGAAGACAACTCGTGTATGAATCAGACTATGCAATTCCATCTGTGTTATACCAATGGATGCGCCGTGTATAATTTCTTTTAATCGAACTCATGGTCTTCTTTTCAACTGACTTCGAATTTAGCGCTTGAGATGCTACTAAACAGTCAAAAATCAAATTGGCGTCATGACACATCTCCGTACCGGTACCGTAATGAAGCGTACATTGATGTCACTTTATGCCTTCAGACTAATGGAAAACTTGGTTGCCAGCGGTTTTGCTGCATGAACGTGAGAGGGAAAATGTATCCTATATTGCACAAAAAACTTATCCAGAGAGACTCGGTATTCCACGATAGAACGATAAAATGTAGCAGAAGTTTGAGCGGTTTAAAACTCCTGTACTACTTGCATGGAGGACGCTTTGTCCGTAAAACCGATCATCAACCGTTGATATTTGAGGGAGTAGACTTAAACCACCATTTTCCCGACTTCTAAAGAATGAAAATAGTTGGCTGTGTAAAGGTGGATAAATGACAGCAAAGTTTCATACTGACAGCATCTGCCATATTGATTGGAACTGGAAAAGATCTTGCATTCAGTGTAAGGAGGCTCTGTAACAATTCATTTTACCTCTACTTAGCATGTTTATCATGAATTCCAGGAAAAACTATCTTTGTGAAAAAAGGCCTTTTGTATATTTTACTCCATATTATTAGCAAAGGCGTCAGATTCGACATTCAGTATTCAGCCTCGGCCCGCCTCAATATTCGAAATATTAGTACTAATTCAAAGAGGCAAAAAATTAACATTTTAACAAAATCAGGGTTTATTTGAAAGAGAAACTTTCTAGTCGACTCCTAATAGTAGGCCAGCCAAGAGATGAAAAAAACACTTTTGATGGCATCGCGTGTTAAAAGCAATCATCCACGCTTAATCAACTCTACATGTTGTGGGGATTGAGATGTGACCGGATGACATTCTCGCTTTTGACCGTAAAGGTCATTTTTAGGCCAAATAGGTCACGTGGGTTCAAATCAGGATATTTTATCAAACTTTTCGTGAAAGCTTAGTAATTGAAGATTGAAGCTGGCTCAATCTTTAACACTTGATAGTTTATTCAAGTGGGCTCATTTTGAAAATATCTGCATAATCACTGGTACAAATGATCATGGGAAAATTCAATATGGCGCCCCGTAAATTTAATCCAAAACTTACTCTGAAGCAGTCAAAGTTGCCCATACATATACATGTAACTACTAATTGTAACTGTTTAACAAGGCGATTTCTAACTGTTAAACAAGGCGAGCTTCATTTATATCTGAACACACTTGGGTCATTGTGGATCCTTATCCATCAGACTGGAATCGTGAGAAATTCAAAGTGGCGGCCATATGTAATATATGTAGTTTCGGTATCATTTACTGCGCGTATGCATATCTGACAGCAAGGCATTATACGACATCTTTATGACCATTGAAGTGACATTCCCAAAGTGAATTTCGGCTTCATCTGAGCATGTACCTGTGCTAACAGGGTCGGAAATCTGTTCTTTTTACTAGTCTCAAAACCGGAAAAGAGCTCTGGAAAGTAGATATTAAGGCATTTGTGGGTAGAATGTGGCATAATGATTTTTTTTTTCTTCAAAATTTGGACCTGCTGATTCTGAAAATGGCGTATGCCAAGCTGTATTTCTGCATTTACATTTTGCATTTCATCAGACATCTCCTTAATTCGTGATATTGTTGGGATAGAATGACTGAGACATTTTCTGGGAATTAACGCATCAAGAAATCTAATAGTCGTGTATTTTCGTTCATTTTCCAATATGGCTGCCTGTCATATACATCCACTAAATATTGTATTTACTGATCCACCAGAAAATATGAGGGTGATTCATACTGCACCATTAATAGCACAGGTGGCAGCACATATAGTTCATTGGACCACACATAAAACCTAAAATAATAAGCTACGACAGCCTCTAGCTGCTGACTTTAAACCTACCAGGACTGGTGGGAGTGGGGACAGCTTTTGGTGTGACTCTTCCTCCATTAGGAACTTATCCCTTATTTGCATTCACATAATCCTAGGTGTAACGGTTCACACATGGATTTGAAATGGTGGCCATGAGATGTCTTCAGAAATGTGGTTATCCTTGATTTAGTCCTATATGGAGCATTTTTCTTATCTCAAACAACATGCAATTTCTTTGATCGCAAACATGTACTGATTCGCATACCGTCAACGGCTTTTATGCACATTTGTTGAAACATATAAGGCCTCTTGCCCCAAGAATTCAAAATTATACCCCTTCTTTCATCTATCACTCACGACACCTAATTTCAGGCTGCTATTTGGGCAAACCTTGAAGCGCTTTTGCAATCTTCTACAATATTCACGCATTAGTCAAAGTGTGGTGGCATCAGGTCTAATAGGTCTGGCGTCGCTTACATCTCACATGCACGATTTCAAGTTAACAGAGCTATGGGGTCAGCCCTCCTCTTCGATCCATGAATCGAATAGCGCTTGAGTCGGTAATAGGGGATGTGTGGTCACGCCATTCTGGGCATCCATCCAAAAATGAAGCATGACTCATGATTGCACATCAGGACAATTGCGTTTCGAAATTTTAATGTTGGTGTGGTCACCTCATGAACAATTAAACAAATGAGTTATTCTCCGTTCTAGTAATTTCTACTGATGTAACGAGAGCCTGTAAGAGTCGCCAAGCATTTGGTGGTACCAGAGGCCACATAGAGGATTGCTTGTGGGTGGTTACCAGACTGACAATTCAATCTGTCTTCAGCTTTCAGCTGGTAAATCCGTCTCAAAAGAGTGATTATATGCATCTCTTCATGGCAAACTTCGCTGTATAATGTTGAATTCTATGACCCTGGTGGAAAATTTTGTTTCCTTCAATGGTGAAATCATCCAGGAACTACCAGGAACTATTCTAGCAAATATTAAGCTAAGACCTCCTTGGTATGGTTAGGTGACAAGCCAGTTCCTTGATAAGGGGTATTCTGACCATCTGACTGCCAACAGGGACACCTGGTCAAGGGTAATATTCCTGGCCATCAGATTACAAACAGCTAGGGACACCTGGTAAAAGGTAATTATCCTGACAATCTGACTACGAACACGGGTACCCGTCTCCCTCCATTTTTATGGAATGTTGCTCATATGTTCCAAAAAGAATATCTAAAACCACTTTATCTTGCATCTGACTGGTAGACAAGCTACTTGTACAAGAGCAATACCATATATGTTAACAAATGTTTCTGTGTGTAGCTTCCGGCTTGTGACAACCCGGTCCTGTCCAACAATCATGAGCGCCATCAGATATTTCCTTTGTTGACGGACAATTTTGTCAGTTGAGTTATAAAACTGATAAGTTTGAAGTTTCGATCATGCGGATGGGGGATTAGAACCAGATCAGTGGGGCACTGACTACACATAGCAAGGGGATCAGAGGTGGATGTTACATTGAATTTTCACATATGGATGACAGCTTTTAACAAACGATGCCGCCATCTTCTTGGTTTGGCTCACTAATTTGGGGTCATTGCTCTTCCAAAATGTTTTTCTCCCAGCCAGGGAGCTGAATCTTACCACACTATACCATTGGATGAAGCTCTACGAGAAAAAGTTTTAAAAATCCAAGATGGCCACGTAATGATTTTCGATTTTTTTATTTATGTGTTTTCTTCACAAAAACTGCATGATAATTTAGTAAATAATCATCTGATGTAAAATGAAATAGTTTTTGCCCCCTTTTCCTCGCAGAAAAGTAGGAATTTGAACCAAAAATAACGAAAACAAGATATTTTTCTGATAAGCCACATGGCCGCCATTTTGAATTTACTCATGATTTTCTGCTCGTAGCTATGCAAATAGGCTCAACATGACCCCATTATGATAAATTACAAAGCCATGGAGTGTCTGCTCTCAATTTTGTTGCCGATTCGAAGATAGGGCAGAACGTTTTGGAAGGGGGTCACAATGCCTCCCCCCCCCCAAATTTCCCATAATTCATTGCATCTCTGAATATGCAAATCACCAGTAAGTAAGACCAGAAGAAAAATGAAGCGAGTTAAATAAATCAGTCACAATCACTCTTCCTTTACGAAGATATTGCAAAAAATAGATGCTTTATCCTTATTTGACCTCTAATTGCCTTTATGACCTCAAAAATGACCTTAACGGTCAAAAGTGAGAATGTCATCCGGTCACATCGTAATCTGCACACCATGTAGAGTTGATTAAGCCTGGATGACAGCTTTTAACACGCGATGCCCTCAAAAAGTTTTCTAGCCATCTTTGGATTGGGCGGCTGGTCTACTATAATGGCCTTCTGTTCGCCTTATGAATTATAATCTACCGTAGCACATCTATAAGACATAAAAGGTTATATAAGCACTATATTTTCTATCCATTTATAAACATTATCAACTGGGAATTTTTTTGATTCAAGTCTAAAAATGTGCAAGGCAGGCAATATAAAAATATCAATGTACGGGAAGAATTTACAGGGGAATAATACCAACTTTATAATTAAATGTTGAATTTATTTTAAAAATAAACCACACCATACCCTTGGGTCAAGCTCTACCAGAAATGTAAAGAATCCCAGATTGCCGCTTTGAAGACGTCAGAGTGATGTCATTTACAAAAAAAGGCATTTTGGGTCGATTTTTCGAATTTTTTATTTATGTAATTTCACTGCAAAAACTGCGTGAGAAATTAGTAAATATTAATCTGTGAGATAAAAGAATTTTTGCACACTTTTCTTCGCGAAAAATCAGAAAGTTTGAAGAAAAATGACGAAAACATCACTTTTCTCGTATCCCACGTTGCCAGTATCTTGAATTTATCCATGATCCTCTGCTCGGCGGGTTATGCAAATAGGCTAAACATGACTCCAATATGATAAACTAACAGTTATGGAGTGTTAGCTCTCAATTTTTGGTCGCTCTGGAGATAGCGCAGAAAGTTTGGTAGGGGGGGGGTGGGCATTATGGACCCCAGGCCAGGTAAGGTTAAATGACGCTCTTCCTGTAAAAGAAACTACAGGCGTTTTCCATAGAATTGCTATATTCCTATAGCTATAAGAGTCAAATACAGGTCAAACAAAATCCATGATTATCGAAAATTACACCTGATGCTATTTTTATTTGATTACGAATATTAAGGATCTATGCTACCTTGTGTATAGAAACAAAACTGATAGTTACAGTGGTCGTCTTTTGATGTTGATTAATACAATTTCTCGTATTAGAATACCCATTTGGTGTCTCGTGCTGATCATCAATTCTAATGTTCAAGGCCTTGAACTAATCAACTGGCAGATGAATACTTTGACGGTGCAATCTTTGACAATTTCTTCTCGATTCATGAAATTCAGAATAAATGAAGAAGACAGGTGCCAAAGCTTCCTCAGCCATAAATACACTGTCATAAAAACAACAAACTATATAAAGTATAGAAAATATCTCAAAGTAAGAATTGTCCGTTTTGTTTATAACAACGAGGCAATTTGAAAAAGAATAACAATTTCTTATTTTGATGATTCAAAGATGGCATTGGATGTGATGAATATATGACTAAATTCGAAAGACTATGACAAATTATGAACTATCGGCAATAGACAATTTTTTTTTCTTGCAGATGACTTTGGTTCGATTCACCATGCAATGTCCATGTGTTTGTCTTTCGAGAATACAATATTCGCCTTATGAACTATAATCTACCGTAGCACATCTATAAGACATAAGAGGTGATATAAGCACTATATTTTCTATCCATTTATAAACATTATCAACTGGAAAAATTCTGGATTCAAGTCAGGCAATATAAAGCTACCTCAGCCATAAATACACTGTCATAAAAACAACAAACTATATAAAGTATTGAAAATATCTCAAAAGTAAGAACTGTCCACGTTTTGTTCAAAACAATTATACACTTGACAGCTAGTCTGGTGAATGACTACTTCGGATGAACGGAATGAAATATTGTACAGAAAAACACGAGATAATTTGACAAAAAACAACCACTTCTTATTTTGATGATTCGAAGATGGCATTGGCTGAGATGAATAGATGACTAACATTTTGTTGTCTATTGCCGCGATAGTTCATAATTTGTCTTAGTCTTTCGAATTGTTACGTTTTAAAGTCTTGCAGATGGCGTTGGCTCGATTCACCATGCAATGTCTATGTGTTTGTCTTTCGACAATACTGTGATAATCCAATACAAAGCTTGTGTGTGTAGATTGGTGAAATGGAACACATGTTGTGTCAAAACAACACCATCAATTTCCTGCAAGTTGTCCCCCTTTGCCAACGGACAAATCAAGAGTGTCAATCCACATTTGAATGAAATATCCGGATGGCAGCATATCGGCGATGTTTGCACGTACAATGTCATTGAGTTAAACAATCCAAACATATATATCCCGTACCTGCATAAACTAAAGGACGACGAAGAATTTGCTGCAAATCCTATCAAACGAAGACAAAATATTTCTTTTGTTTTTGTTTCAGAAATTGGGCAGATCCTGCAAAACTACGGCTTCAACCAGATTACGATAGTATTGACAGCCGCTTATTGTGTCTTAGCGTAGCTGCTGACAAAATTCCTGAAACGTTGTTCTAACGCGATATTATTTTGAGGGATTTACTGGCGCATTATCCACTCAATCATGTAAACGAGCCGACTCAAGATTCAATTCGTTATTTCTTCCCAGGATCGAATTGTTGCCGATGTCAAATCTTTGACAGCCAAGGCTCCCTTTACGTTTCATCGCGTCTTCTGTCATTAATTGTCTCTGACGGTTGGCGCTTCTGTGATGATATCCCTGTCAAATACTCTCCCAAGATATCTGGAACAAACGGGACCGGGACAAAGGGGTCTTAGATTTAATTCCGAGAGATTTATTCAAAATTTTCGCCGGCAGCCCGTTCACTGCTGTAACTCGTAACAAATGGCAACGTAGCTGGTTCTAAAGTGTTATGGCATCGCCGTGTCGAAATAGTCAATTATTGAATAACAACCGTTCATGATTTCCTCGACATTCTGTTACTTTCCGACGGGTTGTGGTTCACTCCGGATACTACGGCTTTCTTCACCTCTAAAAGTAGCCGTCACCATATAAGTGAAATAACCTTGACTGTGACATTAAACCAAAATCCCCCTCTTCTACATTCAGAATATTTCCGATTAATTTACTCTTCAATCATTCCAGTAGAATTCTTCCAGCTTCACAGTAAATCGAGGCAGATACGATAAGAGATAAGATAAGATATTTTTAATACCTACTTTCGGCTTTATAGACAAGTAAACATTTTATCACTGTCGTAAATATTTTGGGCATATAGCGTGCATATATCACATGGTAAATGATCTGTTCTCTTCCCCAAAATCATAATATATTTAAATAGTATCTGTTAACATGTGTTTTGTGTCCTTGCCCACTGAATGTAGCCATTTACTACAGGCAGAATTTCATCGGTAATGAACTTTATGATATAAGCTAGTGGAACAGATTAAACTGCATTGCTGTCGATGTTCTCATTTGCCCTCATTTGCTCTACTAAGAAAGAACTCGAAATTGAAAGAGCACAGAAAATTGAGACTCAGCAAATCTTTCCTTAAAGAATCTAAGTGTAATTCTAAGCGATTTTCATAACTGGTGAACTTAAATAAAAGTTCGAAACTTACTCGATGCCAGACAACCATGTACTCTGCAAGCTGATCGAATATGCATTTATCTCTGTAGCACACATGGCCTGTCGAAATTAAATGCAGTTTGTATATTTCAACGGCGCCTAAGTTTTATTAATATTTATGTTTATGTTCGGAGTTCGGAATTGATATAATGTACGTTTTTATTGAGGAGGTGTATTTAAAATGTTTGCTTATTTCGCTCCTCTATGTATCGAAATAAAAAATATCGAAACTAAAATATTACCAGAATATTACTACATTTTAAGCGAAATACATGGAGTTTGCTTTAAGCGAATATGTTCAGATTAAATTGCAATACCTGGTTTAACGGACATACTTTCAAAATAAGCTGTTGCCTTGTGTGGCAGATATTGGTGACCACAAGTACATGACTACTGAATGTAATTAATATAAATGTATATACTAGTGTTGCTGTCTTAAAACTGTGTACTGTTCACTATCAATGTCGTCGCTAAGCTATATATATTCCCAGTCAATAAAAAGATGTGTATTGAAGGATATTTGTTTCCCATTAAAAATTCTACGTTAGTGTGATTCACGCTGTATACATAATTCCCCTTCATTGAGAACGAGGTACAATGGAACGCCCAAGTGAATCCATCCATCCATCCATCCATTCAATAATAAAAAACAGAATCGCTTTCCCTGCAAAAGAACAAATGTCAAAGCTATCGTCACAGTCTCGTTGGGACAAATGGAATCTATTCACTTCACCATGTACTGAAATACAAGCGTCTAGTCCGCCATTCAATGTTCAGCCGTCGTCCATTAAAGAATTTCCGCGTCCATAATCCAAAGGCCTAAACTGATATAACAGAATTATCATTAGCACCAAAGTAAAAGAATAAATCATAGTATATACAAAACTAGGCTAATTTCCCACAAGAGAGAAGCGGTCAACAGTTTTCAATGATGCAAACAAGACATCATGATGTTCCAGAAATATCAAATCCGTATCGCTGATCAGTATATTTAATCCATATGATATTCGTTGTAAAGTCGTCATCTAGTATTCGACTGTACATATAAACACCATGAGGATTTTCAAGTTCATGGGTTTATACGGCCCCTAATCCCGGGTTAAGCGAAATTAGACACAAGTTACGAATACCATGCATTTGAAGCAGTTTGAACTGATATACTTCATAAATATTGTGAGCAGGACTGTGCCCACGCTTATTTGTAATCAAACTTTCAATATAACGAACCACCAGATGTAGAGGGGGGACAAGTCATACGTTACATCCAATCAGTTATTTTTTCTATCGTGTAAACGAACGATAAACATGACAGAGGCACAGTTTAGGTCGTCGACCAGTCGCACACTATTAATGCAACTTCCTTGACCGGATGTGCACAGCGATATTTATTCAACATTTGACATGTTCGATATAAACATACACTTAGAATATAGTTGTTTGGAGGCCTGGTTAGTATTCCCAATAATGAGATTGATATCAATAGACAGGTTAGTATTCCCAATAATGAGATTTATATCAATAGACAGGTTAGTATTCCCAATAATGAGATTTATATCAATAGACAGGTTAGTATTCCCAATAATGAGATTTATATCAATAGACAGGTTAGTATTCCCAATAATGAGATTTATATCAATAGACAGGTTAGTATTCCCAATAATGAGATTGATATCAATAGACAGGTTAGTATTCCCAATAATGAGATTTATATCAATAGACAGGTTAGTATTCCCAATAATGAGATTTATATCAATAGACAGGTTAGTATTCCCAATAATGAGATTTATATCAATAGACACACCGCTACTTACGGGTCGTGCTTATGACCATACAAATACGAGTATGTATTGATTCAATATGGTGGTACTATCGCTCTCTTGTCCGCAGTAATATATGACATATATATATATATATATATATATATGACAAAAGAGATGATTACAATTTCGACATCGTAAACTATCCCTTTCTGGACAGTAATATTCCAGTGAGACCTGCATATGGCGTATACATATCTCGCTTAGTAGCATTTGCTAGATCCTGTGTTAAATGTGACGATTTTAATCAACGTCACAAATATTGTTACAGAAACTTATAAAACAGGGCTATTCCACCAAACGCCTCCACTCAAAGTTTCTCAAATTTGGCGATACATATCGCATGCTGATAAAAAATACGAACGTAGCGTGCAAGATCTATGGCGCTACGTTTCGTAACTTGTGTCTAATTCCGCTTAACCCGGGGCCAGGGGCCGTATGAACCCATGTACTTCAAGATCCTCATGGTACTCATATGAACAGTCACAATCAAAGCGTGACTGAGATACATCATTCTTTAGATGACAACTTTACAACGAATATTATGGATTAAGAATACTGATCAGCGATACGGATTTGATATTTTTGGAACATCAGGATGTCTTGCCGGCATCATTGAAAACTGTTGACCGCTTCTCTCTTGAAACAAGCCTATGTTTATGTATACTATGATTGTCTTTTAGAATTTGGTGCTAATACTGTTATATGGAATATGGAATAGGTCTTTGGATTATGGACGTGGATATTCTCTAATGGACGACGGCTGAATTATGGATGACGGACTAGACGCTTGTAAATTTATCTGTTTTGTTAGGTCTTGACCCAATCAGCACGGAAATCATTCCATGCTTATACCCAGACATTTGTCAAAGCGACAGATTCCATCAAATCATAAGTTAAAACGACAGTATATGACAGACTTGTATTATTTATGTTCTCATATTCAGCAGGAATGATATAGACGCGGACAGATTGCATCCCCCAAAATGATCTTTGGTCTGATTTCTAATACAGGCATCGATGTCTAAATAACATCGATGGCAAGAAAAATCCGCCGGTTCGATGACATTTCATCTAGACTGAAATGAAGTTCAACTTTATAGTATGTGGACGGAACATTGTCGGCATCTCTGAAAGTTATTATCTAGACTTTGGATACGCAACTTTGTTTTTTTAACTATTGCTGAAAAGTTTCATGAAAAATCGTTGAAGTTTTAATGGATGTGATATGTGGATTTAAATAAAATGACAATGCTATGTAAAGATAAAAATTGTTAAATCTGGTCCTCACAATTTTTTTTATCTTAATCACTTGAGTTCATGTAGGAGATTCGATACTTTGATATACAGTATTCACTCACCGAATATACGTTACAGTGGTCGTCTTTTGCTGTTGATTAACACAATTTCTCGTATTAGAATATCCATTTGGTGTCTCGTGCTAAGCTTCAATTCTGATATTTAAGGTCTTGAACTAATCAACCGGCAGATGATTACTTTGACGGAGCAATCTTTGACAATTTCTTCTCGAGTTATGAAATTCAGAATAAATAATGAAGACAGGTGCCAAAGCTATCTCAGGCATAAATACACTGTCATAAAAACAACAAACTATACAAGGTATAGAAAATATCTCAACTGTTCACAAAAATTATACACTCGACTGTCAGTTGAATGACTACTTCGGATGAGCAGATTGAAATATTGTACAGGAAAACACGAGATAATTGGACAATGAATAACTTTTCTTCTGTTGATGATACAGTGTCAGCTCAAAGATGGCATTGCCTGTGATGAATATATGACTAACGTTTTGTTGTCTATTGTCGATATTTCATAATTTATCTTAGCCTTTCGAACTGTTACGGGCTGAAATATTACAGATGGCGTTGGCTGAATTCCTCATTCAGTGTCAGTGTGCTGGTATTTGGTAAACATAATATTGAGATAATCGAATACAATGTTTGTACAATAATAACAAACTTCATGAGTTCAAAGAAACCTTAGGCTATACTCATCTGAACAATCAGAAATGTTTCGATCAAGCGATGATCAGGCGATGTAGAATCGGCCATACACGATTAACTCAAGAACATTTACTAAAAAAGAGCCAGTCCCAAGGTGTATTCCATGCCACGAAGATCTCACAGTGAAAAACATTCTTATCAACTGTATAGATTTTAAGATTGTAAGAGATTCTTTTTATCTAGCATCCACTTTAGAAGATGTTTTTAGTCTGGTGAAAGAAGACTGTATCTTAGATTATTTGAGAGAAAGTTTTAACGTGTTTATGTTTTAATGTGTTGGATTACTAAGTTATTGAATAACATCAATACTTAGAATTTTATTTTGTCGTCGCTAAATAGCTGAAATATTGCTGAACGCGACGTTAAACCTTAATTCTCTCTCTCTCTCTCTCTCTCTCTCTATTGGTGAAACGGAACACTAGGTTGTGTGAAAAATAACACCCATCAATTTTCTGCTACTGCATCCGAAAAATCGAGTATCAACCCATACTTTCACATTAGCGATATCTTTATATAAAATAATGTCACTGAGTCGATCAATTGAAGCGTATATATTCCATACCTCCATAAACTAAGGGACGACACAGAATGTTCTGCAAATTCCACGATACGAGCGTCTAGTCCGTCATTCAATATTCAGCCGTCCTTCAATAAAGAATTTTCGCGTCTACAATCTAAAGACCTAATTCATATAATAAGACAAAATCTTTCTTTGCATTTGTTATTGGAATTGTGCAGTTCTAGGCTTCCGCCAGATTTTGATAATGTTGGCAGCCGCTTATTGTGACTCTTTGCTCTAACGTGGGCACTCTTTGTTCTAACGCGATGTTGTACTTCGGACTTTCCTGGAGCGTTATCCATTCAGTTCTTTAGGTAGAATTCGTCCAGTTTCACAATCAGTCGGGGTAGATAAGAGAACAGATATTTCATTTACCGCCGGTTTTACAAAAAAAGTAAACATAAACTCACTGTGATAGTTATTTAGGCCGTAGTGTGCATATAGTAAACGATAATTGAAATGCTCTCTTCGCCAAAATGATTACATTTGAATGATATCTGATTACATGTGTTTGGTGTCATTGCCTACTGAATGCAGTGTTTTACTGTAAGCTAGCTTAAACCATATTGCTTTTAAGTATATTACTACCATTCAAGGGTAATACATGGAGGGTTTTTTTCAGCGAATGTATTCAGAGTAAATAATATTACCTGGTTTAACGGACATACTTTCAAAATAAGCTGTTGCCTTTTGGGGCAGATTTTGGACAGAATAGAATAGAATAGAATAAGTTTATTGTACAAACACCAGAAATTGGCAGGGTACAAGGATGAGAAAACATGAGTAAACATATAACAATTCAACGTGCAAGTGTATCTGTATATACATACATGTAGCAAGATTATGTAAGGATATGTAACGGCTGTAGTAGCGTGGGGCTATTGGTTGGCAGGCGTAGATTATGGTGATGGCATACAGATTTTTACAGCTGATACAGGTTCTGGCAGTATATTTATCAAACCTATGGATAGCTCTTGAACTATCCAGAAACCTGAACTACTGGACAAGACAACAAGTCTTGGCGTAAAGTAGTGCACTCAGCTATGTGCTTGCAGATCATTGGGCAAATAACGGGATCATTATTAGCCATTAAATACAAGAACGTTTCATGTACAGAGTTAATATTGATGAAAGGAGAATCACGAATATTTATAAAGGAGAAAAGATTTTGTCTTAGTGTAGTGTAGCTTGGACAAAATAGCAAGAAATATTTTTCGTCCTCTACGTCGTTTGGACAAAAGGGACAAAAGAGAAACTGTGGAAACAAGTTGGTATAACGACCCCTCTCAATCATCAGCTGATGATTACTGACTCTGAAGCGACAGAAAGATTTACGGTGCCTGTAGTTACGTGTGTGCTCCAAGTATGGTTCAAGAACTATCCAGTTTTTGAACGTCCTGTATGTTCTTAACTTGCTGCCTACTCCATTAGAGATGTTATCATTATGTAGATTAGATTTGGATATGTCCTGTATATGTTGATGGATATTGGTGATCACAAGTACATGGATACTGAATGTAGTTAATAAAAATGTAAATACTAGCACTGCTCTCTTCAACCAGTTTACTGTCGACTAACAACGGCATAGCTGTGCAATATATTATCCCAGTCTATAAAACAGTACATGTTCAAGAATGTTTGCTTCCCCTCAAAAATCTTCGTTGATGTGATTCGCAATGTATACAGATTTTCCTATGAGCGAAAACAAAGTACGATGGAACGCCCAAGTAAATCTATCCATCCATCCATGCAACGAATAAAACATTTAGAATCGCTTTCGTCCAGGCAAAGGAACAAATGCCAACATTACCGTCACAGCTAGTCTCGCTTCGACAAGGACATCTGTTCACTTCCCCATGTACTGAATACCACTTGAGGCAGAGTTGGACTGATCTGCTCAAGTATATGAACAGTCACAATCAAATCTTGACTGAGATACATCATAGTCTGGACAGCGAAAATCATCTGAATTAAGAATACGGCGATACGGATTTGATATTTTTGTAAGATCATGATGTCTTGCCGGCATCGTCGAAAGCTGTTGGCTGCTTCTGTCTTGCAGGAAACTAGCCCCGTTTTATGTATACTATGATTTATTCTTTTAATTTGATTTAATTTAATATGATTTATTCTTTTAATTTGATGCAGAATATGGAAGCGGAAATTCTTAAATGGACGTTGACTGAATATTGAATGAAGGACTAGACGCTTGTGTTGTGAGCAGGACTGTGACCACGCTTATTTGACATCAGCCTTTCACTATAACAAAACACTTATTGTGGAGAGGGAACAAGTCATACGTTGTTTTCATTCATCACGTTACAACCAATCAATTATTTTATATTATGTAATCTAGAGACGATCGTGGAAACATGGCAGAGGCACAGTTTACGTCGTCGAACAGTCTCTAACTAATAAAACTGTCTTTACCGGATGTGCCTTGCGGCATTCCTCCTCAACTTTTAGCATGTTCGATATCAAAATACACTTAGAATATAGCTGCTGGAAAATTATCTTAATTTGGTTGTATCTGATTCCATGTGCGTTTTATACCAAAGTTTTTTGGATTAAATCTTGTTTACTGAAAGAAAGAAGAACAACATAAACACCTCAACAAAAGTAAGTTCCCCGCTAAACATTGGTTAATATATTCTCAGATATTTATGCGATTGTAACGAGATTTCTCACAGAGCATAAGTGTGACCAGCGCAACAATCAGTGAAAATGATGTAGGTTGTGCTATGCCTGAATGAATATGAATTCAATGCAAGACGGCCGCATTTCAAAAATTGCAAAACAGATTATCAAAGACAGATTTTATTCAATCACGTACACATCCTAACAGTTAGAGCAAGGACAGTGATATCCAATCACACGGTTTGACTAGAGCAACAATCGGTGAAAATGGTTACCCTTTACGTGGTGCTATGCCTGAATGAGCATGCATTGAATGTAAGACAGTAGCATTTCCATAAATTGCAAAACAGATTATTAAAGAGAGATTTTATTCAGTAACGAACAAATCCTAACCGGTATAGCAAAAACAGTGATATCCGATCACACGATTTGACCAGAGCAACAATCGATGAAAAAGATTACCCTGTACGTGGTGCTATGCCTGAATGAGCATGCATTGAATGCAAGAAGGTAGCATTTCCATAAATTGCAAAACAGATTATTAAAGACAGATCTTATTCAATAACGAACAAATCATATCCGGTAGAACAAGACAGTACTATCCAATCACACGATTTGACCAGAGCAGCAATCAGTGAATATGATTACCGTGTAGGTGGTGCTATGCCTTAACCCTGTCAGGCCTGGAGGGCCATTATAGCCCTCTCCTACCAAACTTTCTCTCCTATCTCCGGAGCAACAACAAAATAAAAGCAGACTTTTTACATGTAGTTTGTCATATTGGGGTGATTTTGAACGTAATTGCATACTCCCAGAGCAGAGGATCATGGGTAAATCACTGGGACTTTTGAGACCTATCCAGGTCTGGGGGGCCATTCCCCCCCCCAATAATTTTCTTACTTCTGGAGATTGGATGCTGAAACTTACCACACTACACCCTTTACCCTCACGCTCTACCAGAACATGATGCAAACATTTGATGACGTCACAGTGACGTCATTTTCAAAAAGGCATTTTTGGTCGATTTTTTTTGGTCAGATTTTTCGAATTTTTTTATTTATATTTTTTTGCAAAAACTGCATGACAAATTAGTAAATAATAGTCCGATGTGAAATAAAATCACTTTCACCCACTTTTCCGCGAGGAAAAGCAGAACGTTTGAAGAAAAATGATGAAAACATCACTTTTCTGGTACCTCACATGGCCGCCATCTTGGATTTACCCAGGATCCTCTGTTCGGGGGATATGCAAATACAATGTACGATCAAACTGACCCCAATATGACAAACTAAAAAGTCTGCTTTTATTTTGTTGTTGCTCCGGAGATTGGTTTGGTAGGAGGGGCTATTAATGGCCCTCCAGGCCTGACAGGGTTAAGGTATAGCACCACCTACACGGTAATCATATTCACTGATTGCTGCTCTGGTCAAATCGTGTGATTGGATAGCACTGTCTTTGCTCTACCGGTTAGGATTTGCTAGTTATTTAATAAAATCTGTCTTTAGTAATCTGCTTTGCAATTTATGGAAATGCTACCGACTTGCATTCAATGCATGCCCATTCAGGCATAGCACCACGTACAGGGCAATCTTTTTCATTGATTGTTGCTTTGGTCAAACCGTGTGATTGGATAGCACTGTCTTTGCTCCACCTGTTTGGATTTGTTCATGATTGAATAAAATCTGTCTTTGATAATCTGTTTTGCAATTTTTGAAATGCGACCGTCTTGCATTGAATCCATGCGCATTCAGGCATAGCGCCACCTGCAGGATATCATTTTCACTGATTGTTGCGCTGGTCAAACTGATACTCTGTGAGAAATCTCGTTACAATCGCATAACTATCTTAGAAAATATTAGCCAATGTTTAGGGGGGAACTTACTTTTGTTGAGGTGTTTATTTTGAATTCCCTTTTAAATTATCTTTTATGTCACATTGTCATCGCCTGTCACACATTCGTGCAAGTATATATACAAACGTAAGTATAGTTAATATATTCATATATGACGGCTATACCCATATGAGGACGACCCTGATATCGAGCCAACCAGTCCTTGAGATATCCTCTTACTGCTGACAGCCAAGCGAGGAAAATACAAGTTCTGTATTTTAAGTCCTGTGTGTGACTCGACCAGAGATCGAACGTAGGACCTGCCGCATTGTATTCCGATCAGAATTGGCATCGCTATTGCGTGACGGTATATTGTTCCACTGTCATCATGTGATCTTACAAGTGCCGATCAAAATGGCACAAACCGTTTCTTTTGGCAAACTCCTGGTGAATTTCATCAATATATCAAATGATTGATTACATAGTACTGGGTAAGTTGCATTAAAACAACGTTCTCAATTTTTCTCTGCTAATTATGTAGTGTTTGTAGAACCAGAAGCGGACCATGGTCGTGGTCTTTCCGTGGAAATGGTGAAGTAGATCTTGACCGAACTCTGCCAGGAAACCCCAACTCAAATTACATGTTCAAGTGGGCCAGAACCCGTTTGCTTTGCGTAAACAAACTAGCGCCAGCAATCGAGTGTCAGTTAAATGTGCAATTTATTTAAGAAAATGTTATGAGTGCGCTCTAGAGCGGAACTCGTGATATTTATTTTGTCAAAAGAACCAGTTCAGCAATTCTTAAATTAAACTTTCGCTCGTATGAGGGAAAGTGTTCAAGAAAGCAATGCTTATTGATACCCTGGGGACGCGAACAGCTGGTGCACGAGTTTAAGTTGATATGGGTTAAAGCAAAATCTGTTACACGAACACGTGTTCCTGCCAATGTCAATTCACTGAATTGAACTAGTCCTTACTATTCTTCAGTACCTGCCTTAATTTATATTTGGAAGGTCGAAAAAATAACGGGACCAGACAATCCATGCTATTCTGTGAAAAATAAGTACTTCTGTCCAACAGTTATCAAGGGATTTCGCAGATACAATTGTTCTAATGTTATTTATTGATAAGCGATAATCAACAGCGGCTTTCGGGAAAGCGTAAAGAAGAATTGTTGAAGCGTACCGATTCTTTGTCAGGTGTCCATTTATAATTGCTATCCGTTGATGTGGACCTTATGTTTTAAGTAAAAGCGGCATTTCGATAAACCCATTTTCATTCTTTTGATAGAACATAGTTAAAGAGTACAAACGATGAACATCATTCACAGCAATATTGAGAAGACTGTTATGCTCCGCCAATCATACCATAAAAGTATTGTCGATCAGACCTGGTTTGCAATCAAATTACACCTTGCTGTCCATCAGATTTTAGTTCAATTTTATATCGATCAACATCAGATATGAGCAAGACAAAATTGCGACAGTCAGCAGCCAATCACAGTTGATCGCCTTATTCGCCCCGCCCAATGGTGCCATCAATTACTGATACACTTGTGCTAACAGGGCTTTATTCGAGAGATATGTAAGAGGTGGAAAACGTTAGATATCTACGAATAAGAAGCAACCTATATGACTTCACAGGAAGGCTTCTCTAAGCACCTCAAATTCAGATTAAAAAATTGAGGATTCTCGGACTTAGCCTCAGTATTAGTGAAGCAATATTGTGCACAAAACTAGCCGAATTGTGCACTTCGAGGTAAAAGCATGAAACTTGGCATGATAGTAGCCAAGGTTGTGCTTATCATTTTCTGATAAGGACCCACTCATTTTTTTTCAATATGGTCGCCAAATTCAGCATGGCCGGCAATATAATGATCAAATACAGCAGTATGATAATAATACTGTTTATTGTTTTAGTTGAGGTCATGAAACTTGCAGCGATGCTTGTTATTAATGCTCTAGTCCGTTTTCAATGAAGATCTGTAAAGTTATTTTCCAAGGTGGCCGCCAAATTCAAAATGGCGGCCACGATAATGGTTAAATTAGTCGTAAATCATCATACAATACGTGAAGGATTATGTCTGTATTGTGCACTTGATGTAATGTGCTGAAGCCAAGCAAATAATACCTGCTACGAATAAACTTGATGATGCGCGCTCCAAAATCTACGGGTGTAGTGGAACTTCGCACATGACATTGGACTGCGCCTGCTAGCAAGCCAGGCACGGGAGAAGCCGAACGGGCACCAGAACCAATTGATGAGTTGATGGCTTGCTCCAGAGGTACAGCTGCCGAAGAGACAGCAGTGGCCGTATCTATAAACGACCATGTTGCGTGATGTTTTGCGCTGATGTCAGCAGTCTCAATAGAACTTGCCAGTGCTGTAATAACTGGGACAGGTAGAATAAAATATTTGTCCTAGAATCTGGATCTCGGCCCAGCGATCTTCCGGAGGTTGTACTGTTTCTTGCAGGGAGTCGAACACCGCATCAATGTATCGGCGCCGCTGAATAGGTTCCAACTCCATTTCCTGTGAATGAGGTATGAATCCCAGTATTTGTAGTACTTAAAGTGTACATCTGGTCTGAACACAGGAAAGCGAGCTCTCTAGTGTCCACACGAAGAAGTCGTCCGGGTAAACTTCTAAGTGAATTCTCCGCTGATGAAGGCAGGTGGTGAATGGTGAAGTGATCTGAGTGAATCACCCAGAGGCGATGAAGACGCCGAACAGGAGAACTTGCCACTCATACCACCTCCCGGTTGTGTGGGGGAGTGTGGGAGAGGCACCATGAACTGCTTGTTGAATCGTCTCAGATCAATGATCATCCGTAACTGGTCGATTCCCTTGGTAGTAGGAAAATTGGACTGTGAAGTCCTGCGGACTCCTCAGCCTGAGGTAATTCTCTCATGGCTTCTTTTGTGATTAGAGCGGTCACCGCTGACAATAGGGTCTGGACGTGGTCCGGCCGGACTGAGAGACGTGAAATGTCTGAAGCCGGACGTCAGGCTTGATAATTCCTGGTAAATGTAAAAGTGAATCCCGTCCTGATGGTATTGATGACCCACATGTCTCGGGTAATAAGTTCCAAATCGTCCAAAAGTTGTGTAAATGACACCGGAAGACTTACCATGCTCTCCGCCACGACCCGTGGCTTGAGCAGACTTTGCCTGAGGGCGAGAAATGGACGACGGGTATGTCCGAGTCTGGACCTTGGTTTCCTGAGTCTTGGTTTAGACCTGAAGTCCACAGTCTTAGATTGGCTCCATTGCTGTCGTCATACACAGGATACATGAAGTTTGTTCTTCTCAGATTCCATGCATTACTTTTGCAATGGCATATTGAAAAGTGTCTTTGAGGCTAGCGGCTTCAGGAGAAGTTTCGACTGGCGGGCTGCGGGACTTTCACTTTGGGTTTCTTCAGAAACGCTGAACGTTGAGTCCGCAACAGAGATGCGTATGAGAAAAGCTCCGGTCTGTATAACGTCGGCATTTGTATTGTTAATGGTGTCGATGACGCCTTCCGACAAGTTTTTCTGAACCGCTGGTAAATGAATGGAACCGTATGCCTGGATGTTCTTTTCATAGAGGATGAGGTGAGAAGGCGCCGTAATGAACCAGTCTGCGAAGAAGTAATCCGATGTTTGGCCAGTAACATGGCTTGTAACTGGACGACTTGCTTTGGTGGTAATATCACACGTGATGGCTTGGTAGACTTGAGTACCTGATCCAGGTCCCGATTAGGAACCGGTGGTTTACTGGAAAGGTCGTTCCCTGGAGAGCGTAGAACCCAAAAGCTGGTTTCTTCAGAGTGGTGTTGACCTCCAGAAGCCGTAAGCATGGAAGCCCATTCCGATGATACGGCACAGGATGCTATCGCGTATCGGTGACGTGCTGTGAAGGGGTGAGTGTAGAAGCAGCAGTCACCCGTCTTCTCTTGGTAGATGTGGAGGGAAAGGTCCGATACCGGAACGTTCCTCCAGTTGGATCAATCTTCATGCAGCTTGGTGTCTGATCCGGCTTTTTTAAGCAGCAGTCACCCGTCTTCTCTTGGTGGATTTGGATGGGAAGGTCCGATACCGTAAACCTTCCTCCACTGGATCGATCTTCATCCTGCTTGGTGTCTGATCCGACTTTTCTCTAACCCTCACGCATTATCTGGTCGATGGCGTGAGAGTCTGTGATATCAGAAACCCTTGGGGTAGTGATCCGAAACCCTGGGAGGTTCCGGGAACTTGGCTGGTTCCTTGTGGTCCGTGGATCACGTCGTGGATCTCGTGATCGTCGTCGTGGAGAGCGGGACCCCGGTCGCGGGGTACGTGATCCCGGTCGCGGGATACGTGACCCCGGTCGCAGGGTGCGAGACCGACGACGTGGAGACCGTGAACGGCGTCCGGGAGAACCGGGACGCCGACCCCTGGAAGTCCTCCACTCCGTAGATCGGTATTGATTTGGCTCCATTTTGGCTACCATACTTCCCGTATTGACGGGCTTTTCCCGGATCCCGGTGTTGATGAGTTGAGTCCCGGCTTCCATACTTTCGGTATTGATGGACTGTATCCCGGCTTCCGGTTGTATCCCGGTGACGGGCCAGGTGTTGATGATAATAATCTTGATCTTGTAATCCCATCACGCTGCGATGGTCATTTTATTGAACTTATTATTGTTTCATTGGATTAAATGAAGTATGAAAACGTCATCAACATCCTGGCCTTTTGTTATTCAATTAGAAAATGTCACGCTACGATTACTGCAGAAACAACTATCCCTCCCTAAAACAATATACTCTTGAGGATATTTGCAGAGGATACAGTGAATTTAGGCTAATTTGTGGCGGTCATCTTGCATTCTGGCGGCCATCTTGGTAAACAATCGAAACATTAAATGGAAAATGACGAAGACACCAATGGCTAGCATCATGTTAAATGTTAGGCTTCTGACACAAATCAAACAATGAACTAAGTTAATTTCAGTATCTGGCCATTATTGTTGCGGCCATGTCGGAAAGAAATTGTGTGGGTCCTTATTAGAAATTGATCAGGTCATCATTGGCTACTATTATGCCAAGTTTTGTGCTTTTACCTCGAAGTGCACAAAATTTTCACCATATTGCTCTACTATATGTCGGATGCTTATGTGAAGATTATGAAGTAACCACACTGCACTTAGCACCGGCTTAAGCGGAATTGGATACGATAGCCCTAATATTCGCTGCTACAAATAGACCGCCAAATCAAATAGCCTGACTGATGCCCTCGAACACATAAAAAATCAGCATACATTCACCTCCAATTTATTTAGCTACAACGGGTCGAAATGACCATTCGACACCATAATAACGCAGTTGAGAGGCGGGAAAATCAAATTGGCCCAGATATATTTCCCATTAACATTCGAAGATAGGTATTTTATATTTTTGAGGAATACATATTATAGAAACGTTTTAAAGTATACCACAAACCATGTCTAGTCGAGTCCTTTTGCGAGTTAAAATGTTCGCCGGAAGTTCGAAATTCAATCTAAGACAAAAATAAAAACAAAACAAAACAAAAAACTGTAATGGTGGATTGTGGCCTACAGACCTGCATATGGAGATTGAGTTCAGAGTGTTAGTCTGCTTTCCATTAACTGGGTTAATCGAACGATTTACTTAACACACGTTGCTGGAGTACTCGGTCACAGAGACCAACATATATGTTATGTTTGGAGTTTGGGGAGTGGAACGTCCGAATGCCCGTATGGCTGTTTATCCCTATTCGACAATTCAATAGTTTCTATCATGCTGTAAAATTATGTATATCATGATACAAATTAGGTTTAAGCCCGTGTTTTGTTGTTCCCAATTAATGGGATTTTTCTCTTATCCAGTGATCTGACCAATGACCGCTTAATCTTCCCTTCGCTGTCTAGAGTTTATGGTGGAATCATTTTCAGTTAAAAGATTACACTATTGGAATTATAATCTTAAACGCATGTTCATCGCAAAATCAAATGCTTACTATCAAAATTGAGTAATATGACAAAATGATTTTTGTCCATTAGAGAGTTCATAATTTGTTTACGATTCAGAATATTGAAGAAATATGAATTAGCAATATGCCACAGCGACCTACCCAGAAATACCACCCAACACTATTTGTACGCCATTTTCATGTCTATCTTCTTTGCTCCAAGCCTTGCGTAATATACGTGGCATGATATTCGATAAAATGATTTCACCAACAGCATTATTTTTGAGCACAATACTACGCATCAAAGACTGTTTGGTATTCATGCAATGCATTTTCTCAGTGGGATGGCTAATTAATGTACCCTGGTTGCTAACTCCTCAAAATGGCGAGATAAATTGACCGAATCAGAATTGTCCTTGGCATTTTCAGAATTAAATGATTTCTATTAAAGACATGGAAATGGCGTGAGAAGAAAACGTGTGCTTATACCGTGTGAATAATGAACATTATATCTATCCGGATATGCAATATCTCTGCGATACCGTGTGAAGAACAAACATTTTCATCTAGCCGGATATGGAGCATCTCTCCGGCTCCTTGAAGAACAAACATGTCGTGAATTACATTTCGGTAACGTTTGTGGCCAGACACGCCAGCGTTCGGCTATTTATCGGCTCTTCCTGGAGTGACTGGATTGGTGTAGAATATCCGGATCTATCGACTTGGATACATTTGATAACACTTTCAGAATTACGTACCAGAAGATATTGAAATCGACACATCCTCATGAAAAAATAGATCTGAAAGTAATGGACCCTCCCACCAAACTGGTCACCGTAAATAAAAATCTAGCCAGATATGGAACATTTTATGCAGGTCATCTGGCATCTATTTACTTGATCTTAGTTGATGTGTATGAAACCAAATCGTTTGCCAACAATTCTGGTTCTTTATAACGTTCAACAGAGAAAAACTTTTTTCGTTTTAGAAATTTCGGTAGAGAAATAGCGTTCCTGCGAAGTCATCATAACAGTTTAACAATTTACATCAATATATTCATGCGTAATGCCTCTGCCTCCCTCATGGTGTGTTATTCCTAAAATAGCCCGGACGAGAGGGTTAATAATTCAGCGACATGGTTCGGGACCATAACATATAATTGCTGACGGATAATGTTACACGGGAGCTTTATTTCAGTATTTGTTCTATGTTTGTCTATTCTCATATCTGCGGGTTTGTCTCACAAAGTTAATAGACTATTACTTGGACAGTGCTTAATAATTTACAATGGGAATTTCTTCACAAATCCCGAAACTTGAAGTAGCAATCTATAAGCGACAATAGCCATAAGCATTTATTACCGCCATTCTACACAGTCATGTATCATTTTCATGTTCCTTTTAGCAGGAATGAGGAAAGCGCTCATTACATTCGACCAATTGGTCAATTTTCGTCTGTTCAATACAAAAATAAAAATCGTTAATGGGGTACGTTATGCAGCCAGCCAACATACCGGCCTTTTAACACTCACTATAATAATGGAAATTAATTAGCTAGAAAATTGAAAGTGGCGATGAACAGCTGTTCCTATGTTGTACCCTCCATAGAGAATAGCGCATTACTATATCGGAACGAGCTGTGTGTGATGGGCCCCTATCGTATCTTCAGTGGCTAAGATTGCGTTTGAAATCAATGTATATCAGCAACCATTCCATACAGTTATCTGTCTATTCACTGTACTCTAGGTGATGACAGCTGACAGAGTAAGGTACATACTTCATGTAAGAAAGCACGAGATGAAAATGTTTTCCATGTATGGCGTTTACGCCATTTGTAAAAGTTACATACTCATGGTGGTTGGAGAGGCTTCATAGGTCTTCAAAGTATTAAGCTTTGCTTAGGAGAACTTGGAATATTATATCCAACTCGTGCGTCTCGACAGCTTCAGTTTGATTACGGTACCATGGCCATATATGATCATGTACATACAGCAGAAGGATTTCTGTCACCGGCAGATTGAACCGGCACAATGGAAAAACAAAGGCATAGCTTCTCTGAAACTTCAATTTGATGACGGCACAATGGCCCCTTATGATGAACAGACAGGAGCAGGGTTTCTGTCACCGGTACAATCAACCAGCAGTATTTCTCAGGTCATTTTAAAATATCTCATCAAACTGATAGCTTTTGTCAAACTTCACTTTGGTGAAGGCACTATGGCCAGATAATATACATGTACATGCAACAGGATGATTTATATCACCGGCAGATTGAACCGGCACAATGCAAATGGACATATCTTTGCGAAACTCCAGTTTGGCGACGTCACAATGGCCATGCATGACCAAAAAGCAGGAGTAGAGTTTCTGTCATCGTCAGATTGAACCGGCACAATGGAAATATAGGCCTAGAGTCTTCAAAGTGTTGGTTGTCAATTTAAAAATATTTCATCAAACTCATACCTTCTCTCAAACTTCACTTTGGTGACGGTACACTGACTTTTAGCAGCAGATTTTCTCATTATATTATGACTATGTACAAAGAGGAGGATTTCTGTGACCGGTGTTAAAGTGGGGTTAGGGAGTAAGGTAAATGTGCTTGAGCATCAAAGATGTATATTCAACTGTCGAAATGGGGTTACGACTTAGGGTTAGGTATGCTCCTCTACTATCAAGTTAAAGTACATTTCAGTTTTCAAAATTATAAACTAATGAGATTTTCCGTTCCAAAATGTTAAGCAGTTAAGTTTCAAAGCGGGTTAGGCAGGAATGTTCATGTTGTTCATTGTCAAAGCAGAGGTAGGGAGGAATGTTTTTGTAGTCCAGTGTCAGAGCGGGGTTAGGGAGGAACGTATGTGTATTCGACTTTCAAAGCGGGGTTAGGGAGGAACCTATATGTAGTCCAGTTTCAAAGCTGGGTTAGGGAGGAACGTATGTGCAGTCCAGTGTTAAAACGGAGTTAAGGAGACGGTATGTCTAGTCAAGTCTCAAGGTGGCGTTAAGGAGGGATGTTCGTGTAGTCCCGTGTCAGAGCGGGGTAACGGAGGAACGCATGTGTAGTCCAGTATCAAAGCGGGGTTAGGGAGGAACGTATGTACATTCAGTGCCAAAGCGGGGTTAGGGAGGAATGCCCATGCATTCCAGTTTCAAAGCGGGGCTAGGGAGGAATATTTGAATTGTCCATTGTCAAAGCGGAGTTAGCGAGGAATGTTTTTGTAGTTCAGTGTTAGAGCGGTGTTATGGAGGAGTGTATATGTATTCCAGTTTCAAAGCGGGGTTAGAGAGAATCATATGTATAGTCCAGTATCAAAGCGGGGTTAGGGAGGAACATATGTGTAGTCCAGTGTCAAAGCAAGGTTAAGGAGGAATGTATGTGTAGTCCATGTCAAAGCGGGGTGAAGGAGGAATGTTCGTGTAGTCCAATGTTAAAGCGGGGTTAGAGAGGAATGTTGGTGTAGTCCAATGTCAAAGCAGGGTCAGGGGGGAATGTATGTGTTGTCCAGTATCAAAGCGGGGTTAGGAAGGCATGCATGTTGGAGTGTTAAATTAGGGTCAGATACATTTGGTTAAACATCAAAGCAGATTTATGGAGTGAGGTACCGGTACATATACATGTGGTTGAGTGTGGAGGCAAGGTTGGAGAGTGAGGTACATGTGTTCGAGTGTCAACGTCAGTTTAGGGAGTGAGGTACATGTGCTTGAGCATCAAAGCGGAGTTGGGGATTGAGGTACCGGTACATGTGGTTGAGTTTGAAGGCAAGGTTGGGGAGTGAGGTACATCTGTTGCAGTTTCAAAGTGGGGTTAGGGAGCACAAAATCGTCAAAATCATGGTTAACATACTTGGACTTGCTGAATTCTTATCAGGCTCCTGTTTATGTGCTTCAGTATTAAACCAAGGGTAGAGACAAATGCACTTGATGGTCAAAACTAGGTGGTGAAAACTACGCGTGGTGTCAAAACCAAACTTGAACTGTCCATTGTGCCATTTCATTCTGCTGCACAGAGAAAAAGTAATATTTGTGATGAGAAATTAAACCGTAAACTGCAACGTCGGAAACTGCCACTTAGAAGAAACACAATACCAAATTGTCCATTGTGCCGTTGCATTCTGCCTTATGGAGAACAAGTAATTAAACTGTCCATTCTGCCATTGCATTCTGCTGTACGATAAATAAGTAATATTTGTGATGAGAAGTTAAACTATCAACGCAAAAAAGCTTCGTTGTGACGCTGCAAACTGCCGCTCTGAAGACAAAAACGGTAAAAGCTTCGTTGTGACGCTGCAAACTGCCGCTCTGAAGACAAAAACGGTTTGATTGTGACGTTGAAAACTGACGTTTGGAAGAAAGACTATATTAAATTGTTCATTGAACCAATGC